>OZ057399.1:5750662-5806039 GCA_964056695.1 Melieria picta | reverse complement strand
AGCCGACTGCGACGTTTCTTATCATTTCATTCAACTTTCACGTCTTTGCGCACTAATAATGGGGATTTGTGTCGACAGCGGCACGTCATCTCCTTTGCCAATTGCTTCTTCCTCACCCTTCAGTTGTTTGCGTGCCCCTTTTGCTTGCAGCGCGTCCTGAACGCCATTTTGTGTAATTTCCCCATTGCACTTCAGTTCGTTGCATTTCAGTACATTGCCACTCTTCGTTTCTCTTTACAGCCGCCCAACTGCGAGACGCATTTGCATGCGGCCAACGTCGAAATCGAGTCGCTGAAGCAGGCACTGCACGAGAAACAGTCCCAGCTGGTCGCCATGGAGACGGCTTGTCTGCGCGAGTCGGACCGGCAGGTGGAGCTGGAGGACAGCGTTATCGCGTGGCAGGACAAATACGATCGGCTCTACGAGTCGCACAAGCGGGTGCAAAAGGTGAACCAGAGTCTGGAGGATAAGCTGCTCAAGTTGGTGGATCGCAATACGGGCGAAAGAGCACAGCTGACGAGCGACGTGGCCACGTTGAGTGTGCGGCTGGCGCAGGCGAATTTCAACATTGCCAAACTGCAGCGAGAGATTGTAAGTAGACATGAATGATTTAACACGTTTCAGCAAGAACTACTTTTAAATTTATGCTGAATAAAAATATGAGAAAATGTGAAAAAATGAAATACAATATGAGAGAAAAATTAATCATGGAAAAGCGCCCATCTTGGTATACAAATCTCGAATATATCTCTTGATGAGATTTTTGCGAGAACAGAAAGTGCTCTCTTTATGAACACTGGGCGACAACTTTTGCGCCATGTGGCAACTTTTGCGCCACCCTGTATGAGGCATTAATACAACAGCTATCCCAGAATATTCCACCTAGTCTTCGTCTCAATCCTCAAGTGGTCCTTTAAGTGCCTGCTAAGCACCCTTTAACCCTTTCGCTACAGGTTTTTACTGGGGAAAGTTAAAATTTAAAATTTTACGTCTTAGGCTTCTATGTGGTTGTATTAGCAACATTCCATAAGAAATAATTTAATTTTTATACTCGGACCCTGTATTTTAGAATGTTTTTCTATGTGAGCAACCACATCGTTGTGGCTGTAATAATTACTTAAACATAAAACTTTTTACGCATAACGAAAATTTGAATATTTCTTCATTTACTTCAGCCAAAATTAAAAAAAAGTATATAAATTTAAGGAAAACATCAAATTAAAAAGTTCTCAAATTTTTCCTGCTTCTTCTTCCTTTACTATGTCAAGATATACCATTAAAAAAACGTGTATACCACTATTCTTTGAACTTAAATATTCAGTTTATTAATTTCGTATTTTTCCTAAAACTTCAAACTATTCTAAAGACTAACAAAAAAAATTTATTCTTGCAACCATAGAGAATGCCGACGTCCACAAAGTAGCATGTTGCCATATGGCAACAAAATAGCGAAATAGTTAAGGGCCATAGAGGTGTCAATACGTTACTGATCCACCTTTCTGCCAACTGGACATCACTTTTAGCAACTTAACGTAAAGTCTCTCGTTGAATTTTTCAAACATAAAAAATTTATAAAAATGAATACATAATTCAAATATATAAATTTGAATTTAGGTAATTTGTAAAAAAATGTACTCTAACATTTTCCAAGCTTCTATATTCAACAACTTTTCATTCAAATTATGAACTTAATTTCTATGGCTGTAGTAATTTTTTCAAGTACCAAAATAGCCAGCAAAATTCTTCTTAACCATGGTACAATCACAAGGTAGTGGCAGGAAAGAGAGAAAAATTTCACGTGTATTTTGTTAGTGTTTTTGTTCGGTTCATTGTCAAATCGGACGGACGGTTCACTTGCCAACAGTATTGCCAGCATCGAATAGACCACTTGGTTTACAAATATTAGATTTTGATGAAGGATGAAAGAAAACGTAAAAATACACCAATTAATACAGCAAAAGTACATAGCTTGTTTGTTTTAATCTGTTGTTTTACAATGAGGGGCAAAAGTGCTAAGTCCATAGTTCGCCGATTTTGCGTTAATTCATAAAAGTTAATATAAATCGGTCAATAAAAAATACCACGCAATTCAAAGAACCGTTATAATACTCGATGTGAAGCAGTCAATAAAAAATACCACGCAATTCAAAGAACCGTTATAATACTCGATGTTACCAAATTGAAGCTTCATAATTTTACTATATAAATATATATGCATAAGGATAATAAGGCGTTTGTTTAGATAAACTCACCATAAATATTAACGGATTTTTAAAATGATATCCATTAAATTAAAAGCATAATAAAAACCTTTTCATTATGTGAAAATAAAACCATCATAAAAAGTTTGCAATCTTATATATATATATTTTACATCAATGAATTTACATCATTCAAATATTCAAATATTGTCCCCATTACATTTGCATTCAGAAATTCGAAGACATACGAAGTAGACATTTTTGCATCCAGATTCCTGCCCACGGCTCGTAGTATCAAAACGCCGAGCAGCGATATTCGCTTTGCGATGATTGCTTAGTATTCACCTTCTACGTAACTGCAAAATTATCCTGATAATCACATCTGTAATTAAAAAGAAAATCATAATTGGAAAAATAATTTTCTTTCATCATTGCAAAAATGCTTCAAATTTCACAGAAAAAGTGTTGGCTGGCAATGCTGTTCGCCGAATGTAAACAAAAGAGACAAAAATTTTTGACAACCTACCGAACTCTGACGAGAAAAAAATAAAATCCTCTCGCCCGTAACACTACCTTGTGATTGTACCATGTTCTTAACCCCTTCACAACTTCAAACGCAATATGTAAGAGTTCTTCACTAACTATTCAACTATGAAGCCATGTATCTATAATCTCTGCCCAGATGTGGTCAGCTGCAATGATGTTCAAACAAAAAATGCATGCAGAAAATAATTTCTGCTTACGTAGATAGTCGTTGTTGAAGTTTTCCAACTTTGAGTTTATTCTTTGCACATTAACCAGACAATTGGCTTATTGGAATTTATCATAAATTGAATGTGCGCGTGTTGTTTGAATTTCATTCTGTTGTAACTGCTGCGTCCGCACGTTGAAGTTCAACTTTAATATTCGCCGCTCGGCAGGTTCACCGACGCACCAATGCAATGGAAAATTGCACTGAAATTATAAATGAGATTTATGGCTACTGTAATTGTTGTGCGAAATTGTTGCATTTCCAGAAAATGCGTCGAAATTCCATTGTGCAGTGAAACGTTGAAATGTGCATGCAAAATGCGAGCGGACATTTTACGGTGAAACATAAAACGGGATAATATTTGTTGAAGGGGGAATTCAAAAATGAATCGTTGCAGCCTTGCAACAAAATGCAAGCAGCGAGTGAAAGATTTGCTTTGTTGGAGCTTAAAAACAAATGTAATACATTTCAAAAATACATATCCTGATATCTGAAATGTATGCGCCTTGGGGAAAACAAATTTTTGAAAATGCGAAAAATGCGCAATTAAATTGGCTAACGAGAAATTTAATTTCATGTTTATTTATTTTGTTCACGCTTGAATATTTTCGCTTGCAATATTTTCGTTGAACACACAGCAAGTTTGCATTGCAAACGGGCAGCTATGTGCATGCATATGTATTTATGTACGAGGGCCAATTGATAAGTTCGAATCATATTATGAGGGAGACTCTATGAGGGCGTATGGGAAGAATTTTTTCTGTAAGTGATGAGATTTGCTTGAATCTGAATTCACTTCAGAGAAGGAACTGCTACGACAGTGGGCTCTGCAGACTAACTGACTTCGAAGAAAGCGAAACTGTTCAATTCGATAGACCAAAGGATCGTTAATATTGACTGAAAGAAGAAAGAAGAAGAATTAGAAAGTGGAATTTGATTAACGTTGAACGAGCAGCACTTCATCTGAATTCGTTGGTATGGTTTTCGATTGTTAGTTTTTTTGCCGCTTGAAAGTGTCGAAGGAGAACTATGTAAATCGAGCTAAGAGACTAGAAAACTAGAATGAAAAATACTTTAAAATGAATTTACCAAAATATGCTTTTGAATTGTTTTCCACAGACTTTTTGTTGTACCCTCGTGCCTGCATTTAACCGGTCAAACTGCAAGCGTTGCGATTGTCCACTTAGTCAATACTTGAGAAAATCTCAAAGTGTGCTATTGAATAATCTAAATTCTGGCACTCTTCGGCTGAGTACTGTTCAGAAAGATAAAAACAAAAACAAATACAAAAGCAAAGTCACATTAAATTGCATTGCGCGTGCCTTTTTTTATTTGTGCTGTGAATTTCCACCCACTTTGCAAGTTGCAAGTTGTAAAAGCACTAAGAACGGCGAGCAGCCAGTAAGTCTCACTTGCCGACTGGCAGTGAACCACTTTCCGCCAAACACGTTGGCAACACTGAAACGCGCATAAAACACCAGCAGCAACAGTAACAGCAGCTGCAATAATAGCAATAACAATGCAACAACGCCAAAGGTGCAAGCGCATAAAATCGTAAAATCGAGGTTGCAGATTTCAGGTAAAAGTTGGCTGCCAAACTGCAGCGGACAAACAAAATGAGTTGCAGTGTGGTGCGGTGCGGTGCGGTGCAGTGCAGTGCGATGACGATAGTTTTGGCGTCGCATTAAGCTGCACCAAAGTTGATATTTTAAGGATTTGATTTAAAAAGCGAAAAGTTTTTGGAGGGTTCTTTGAGCGCAGAGTGTTGCTGTTGGCGCTATTCGTTTCGTTGTTGTTGTTGTGTGAAAACAGCTTGAAGCGTTCGCACAAAAGAGTTTCACACAAAAAACTAAAAATGAAATTTGTTGCTGGTTTAATAATTTTCAAGCTTTGAGCAAAAAGGGGAATAAATATTGAGAAACAATTTATAAGAAATTCAAGCTAATTGATAGTGATTGACGTTTTGAGGATTTTATGTGAAGTTGTGTTCACATCCCATGTTTTAATGATAAACTACAATAAAGGTTCTGTCAGCAAACAGAGCAAGTGTGAGGTTTATGTGAAGGCAACAAGTCTGAAAGCAATAACTTTTTCTCAATCATGAAGATTTGTCTCTTTAAGAGTTCATATTTGAAGTGGAAATGTTGTCAAGGGTTAACAAATGAAAAATCTTAGATTAGACCACCACAAATGCTTCACAGAATATTCTCTTCTTCAAATAAATATATTACAGTACTATATCAGCTTTGATTGGACTATTTTTTTCATTCAAAAAATATGATGTTAAAGCATTTGAAATGACATGCAACTCTCTCTTTCTTTCTAATTGAGTAATTTAACCCTTTCGCTATTTTGTTGCCATATGGCAACCTGCTACTTTGTGCATGTCTGAAAACTCTATGGTTTCAAGAATAATCTTTTTGTTGGTCATAAGAATAGTTTGAAGTTTTAGAAATAATACAAAATTAATAAAATGAATATTTAAGTTTAAAAAAAGATAAGTATGCACGTTTTTTGAATGTTATATCGTTACATAGTGAAGAAAGAAGAAGCAAAAAAAATAAGGAACATTTTTAAATTGATTTTTTATTTAGAGATATTTTTAAACTAATTTTAGCTCAAATAAATTAAGAAATATTTAATTTTTTGTTATGAGAAAAAAATTGTATGGTTAGGTAATTATTACAGCCAGAAAGGTATGATTGCTGTCATATGACAAGACTCTAAAAAAAACAGGATTCGGCAACAAAAACTAAAAAAATGATTATCGAATGTTGCTGAGAGAAATTTAAACATTTAACTTTCTCTAGTAAAAACCTGTAGCGAAAGGGTTAAAGGTCAACAATTTTAGAGACATATGTCCGTAAGATGTACATTTAACTAAAAAGTCATAGTAACTATTTTCTCTAAATTTTTTTAATACTATTTAGCATATCCAAGTCCATTGGTTGCCGAGAGGAGGATGGCCACTTTTTCCAGTGCACTTAAATGTCACTGCATCACCAAAATCTCTAAACAGAAACACTTTCAAACACTTAAAAAAGGCATTGCTTCCACTCGGAAGGGCAAATAGTTCCGTTCCATAATTTGCATAAATTGCATACATGTTTCCAAAAATAGAAAATTAGTAGATACTTAGTGATTTGTTCTTTCGCCATGAAAAAGAAATTTTATTTCGTAAAAAGTATGGCACTGAATGCTTTTTGCAACTTCAACTTCAAAAGCATTTCAACCGTAAATAGGGTTAGAAATGCTTTCAAAGCAATTTCCTGTTTCCATATGTCACTAAAGTCTGTGTTTCGCATTTGTGTCAGAGCCACACAACTTAACAATGTGTTTTTCATAAAAATGAAACAACAATAACAAATAGCAAAAAAATTCACCACACATTATACATAAAAGTATACAAGTATGTATGTATATAAATATGTATTTGAAAAAAGCTAGAAAGTGGAAATTGCAAATTTGCTTTTTCGTTTTTCGATGCTTCACAAGTTTTTCTCTTTTTTGTGTTTTTTTGTAAATCTTTTTTTGTGGCGTCTTTCAGTCATTCATATTTGCACATACGTTCGCGTATTTGCACACATTTTTCGCCTACAGCTGCGTGTGTATGTGTACATGCGACGCCAACTTATGGCTCTTGACGCGAACACACAACGCCACACAGCCATTCGTCGCTGCACTTTGCCTCTATAGAGTCAACAACCCAGCAAACCCTTTTGTCATTCTCGCAGGCCTCATCAACACACTTCGAAGGGCGATGAAGGGGGCGCGGGCACACATGCTCAAAAATCCCCACTTGGTCATGACTGTTCAAGTGGCCTTTAGCGTGTTTTTGCCACGACTCAACAACAACAACAACAACCGAGTTCCACTAATACGCCTCATTCTAACCTCTTTTCACCTGTCGCTCTGCCATTTTCCACACATCCTCATGAACGTTGCTCCACTACATATACATATAGTACATAAATATTACATACATACATATACATCGACATAGGCACATTAGCTTGAATTGAGGGTGTTGCCACTTTATTCGTTTTTTTGTTGTTGGTTGTTTGGTTCCACTAGTGTTTGTTTATTTTTGCGGGTTTTGTTGACTTTTCCGCTGTTTGGCTACATTTCCCATTCACACACACACACACGCAGCCCGCTACACACTGGCCAACATCACAACACTGTCAGTCGCTGCGTTCGACATTTCCGTTGGCAGCATTGCAGCCATTTTGCCGGCATTACTGGCATCTGCAGGGCTTCCGCTCTTCATATGGCAGCGTGTGGAATGTTGGGTGCTCACGCTGCGTTCGCTCATTTGTTGGGGCCTACTCGTGCAACTTCAGCTACGCGCGTTCGTGCGTTCCAACGCAGCCAGTGCCGAGACAGCAGCTGGGCCGATTGGAGCATGTAGGCACAGATCCCGACGCGTGTATGATTCCCCAACTGTGTGGCGTTCGTGCTCGATGTGCTGGTTTTCCACTTGACGCTTGTGTAAGTGCCTTCCTAGGCAACGCTGTCACTTAGCCGCCCGTTCCGCTACTCGATCCCTCCCTGCACACTCGCTGCCACTGTCTGTTGTCGGTTGTCTGCTGTTGTCGCTGTCGCTGGGTCTGAGGTTGTGACGCTCCCAAAGGATTTGGCCTGCATGAAAATTGCGAGTAATTATTACATATTTGCTGGCGCTTGGTGTTGTTGTTGTTGTTGTTGCTGTCTTTCACTGCTCGGTAATCGAAGCTGACGCTGTTGTCGCTGTCGATTTTTCAGCGCTTAAGTCGGCCGTGTTTTCATCCACCGTTCGCTGCTAAGCTGTGAGGGGTTGCCGGAATCTGAAACGAACGACAGGGCAACAAATATCCATCAATCCTGCATGTCTGGCAGAGTTGTGGAATTTCTAGCGACTATCGACTTACAGCAAGTAACTGTAATTAAAATGTGCTACGTACTGTGAGTCGCAATGTCACTCACGCCACTCACTCCACGTGCTGCGACGCTGGTTCGCTGTGGGGGGCGCATACAATTTTTGTACTGTTTTTTGATTGCTTTAAGTTTTATGCACGTAACGCACGCGATTTCCCGCTGGGAATTGAATCAATTGAGGGTAGCAGTAAACAAATTGTGCCACATTTTTCTTAGCGTGAGTGGGTATTAGGGCGCTCAACCAGCAGGTGAGGTTATGAAAAAGTTAATGAAAAATAAAAAAAATTAATTCGGTGGCCTTTAAGACAAAAGGGCTGAAGTGATTTATTGGTAATTCAAGTACATGATGCAGCGATAAGTTCTAAATTATGTGACTTGGTAGACAATTTGAAAGTATAGTCTTTAGTTGATCAACAGACTCTAAGACTTTGAGAGACATTCACTCTGTAAAACGCTCCAATCGACACTCCAATTAATACTCCATAAGACAATCCAGTTGACACTCCAATTGACACTCCATACGACTCTCCATGAGAAACTCTAGTAGACATTCAAGAAAACACTATAAACTCTCTATAAATGAATACCTTCATAAGACTTATAGTAAGTCTATACACATTATAAAAGCACATTATAAGATTCATACTATTTAAGATTCATACTATTTAAGATTCATACTATTTATAAGAGTCATTCTGTAAGGGATGCACTGTCTATCATAGATACATTCTATAAAACTTTCTCGACATGACACACAGTGTAACGAGTTCATAAAACGATTAGACAAAACTAGAAATAGTTATCCTAGAATAATACAATTTGACACACATTTTTGCAAAGTTATAAAAAAATCGAACAAAAGGCATGTCCACCTCCCATACAACCTGAAATTATAAGCCTCTGTGAAAGCCGTTAATATTGATGCAGGACACTGAAATTTGGTGCACATGATGTTTTCTCTTAAAGTAACATCCACACGAAATTTCATTCAAATCAGTCGTCATATAACAATAAAAAAACATTTAACGTGAAAATATAATAACGTTAATCAATATTGGTTATTTTAGACGATATATAAATGTTTTCAAAAAACGTCTAGCGGATTTTAAGTACAAAGTACGCTTCTAATGAAATAAAATTGAAGCCAAGGAAAAGCTAACTTTGAGCACTCATAACTCCTAAAGTTATATATATTTGTTTACAATATTTTAGATTTATCTAAACCAATGTATTGTAAACAGAATCTGATACTTGGGTTTTTACATTTCTGACCTTACAAATAACGACTTTTATCTACACTTTAGGCCCCTAATTTTTTGAGGAAAAAGTATGAAAAGTGATGAAAATGGCTATGGTACATTTTTGCTATTATTTCAATGCGAATGTGTATTCCGCCAAATAATTTGGCTGTGTTGTATTGCTTGATGTTTCTTCTTACTTCGTAACTTGATTTATGAAACATCTGTACAATTTTCGCCATCAGAAAAAAGCCTTGAAATTCAATATTTTCCTACTTTGAAACCTTATTACAACACCAATTTAGAACGCATAAAATT
This sequence comes from Melieria picta, assembly GCA_964056695.1. Lineage (NCBI taxonomy): Eukaryota > Metazoa > Arthropoda > Insecta > Diptera > Ulidiidae > Melieria > Melieria picta. Next base: position 5,796,614 of record OZ057399.1, on the reverse strand, counting down.
GATTAATGTCAGAAAAGATGGTGTGAAATGTTGTAAGTGCAACGATATAAAAATCATGTCGATAGGATTCTTGGTTCGGAAATTACAGTTGAAAATATTTCAATTTCAATTTCAATTTGTTTAATATTAAAAAAGTCGTGGAAAATTCGAAAAAGTGAAACGCCCATTTTTTGCGAAAACTAGAGCTTTTACATAAAACGGAATATGGTTTTGAAATCAGCGTGAAAAAACTATTCAGAATCATGTAAAAAATTTCATGCAACAGACATGCTGTTGTCCAGTGTAAACAATCAAGAAAAATGCCCATACAGAAAAATTTACTTGCGGTAAAAAGGCAATCGCGCATCGAAGACTTTTTGACTGTACATACAGAGCAATATTTGTATTTTGAAAATGCTGGAATAAAACAGCAAACTTTAAGAAAAATGGTTTAAAACAACAAAAAATTTCGATCGATTTAACGAATTTTTCGATTTAACAAAGATTCGTTATATTGGACGTCCATTGTACATATATATAAACTACCGGGGATTGCAAAATACGAGCGATAAGAAAAATAAATAAAATATAAAATTTAATATGAATTAAAAGAAAATAAAATAAAATAAAGTAAAATAAAAAAACCAAATAAAATAAAATAAAAAAAATAAAATAAAATAAAATAAAATAAAATAAAATAAAATAAAATAAAATAAAATAAAATAAAATAAAATAAAATGAAATAAAATAAAATAAAATAAAATAAAATAATATAAAATAAAATAAAATAAAATAAAATAAAATAAAATAAAATAAAATACAATAAAATACAATAAAATAAAATAAAACAAAACAAAATAAAATAAAATAAAATAAAATAAAATAAAATAAAATATAATTAAATTAAATTAAATTAAATAAAATTTAAAAAAATAATAATAAAATAATATTATGAACGTAGCTCTACTAATCGGAATCTAGTAGCTACATCGTCTCTCTAGTCCTCTTGTTAGACATGAGAAGCTTCAGTGAAAATTGAATGCGTAAATTAAAAGATTACGCAGAGAAAGTGGAGAACGACGTTAGTCTATTAAAAAGATAAAGAAATTTTTTCACATTCACTTAGCGTCCTCATTGGAGCCGTTTTCTCGAATCCATCTCAAGTCCATCTGCCTGCAAAGATCTGGCGGAAGTGCGACTTTTGTTCCTAATAGGAACATACATTATATATAAATTTTAAATTAGTGGGGTTGCATTCCCATTTCCCATATCCCTAAACGACTTAATTAACTCAACATTTGATACCTCCACATTGATCGCTTCTTCCGTTTCCTCAACACATTCAATTACTTTCTAATGACTTTTAATGGGCTTTATTAAATAAGTAAATATTCAATATAAATAGCAAGTTATATATGTATGAATGTATGTGTGTCCGTAAATATAGCGCCATTTTCATGCCGCCAACAGGCAAATCTATTGATCGATTTCGCCCCCCACGGCTCCCACCCTCGCTCCGTGTAAGCGTGTGCGCCGAGCCGGCGTATGCGGTGCTTGCGCTCATTACACAAATAAATTGTAATAGGTAAATTTATAATTGCTTACATTGCATTAAAACCACACCAGCGCCAGCGAGAGCGACAGCGGCGAGTAGGCAACTAAAAATAATTTAATTTGGACTAAAAATCGCCGTCTCGTCTCGTACATGGGGAAATATGTGTATGCGGCACTGGTTGATGCGCGAATCAGCCATTAGGGGAGCCGGTAGCTTGTGGCGTGATTAAAGTGTGATGGTGCACGTTGCTCGGCCGTTAGTTGGTGCCAAATGACAGGTGGCAGTTGGCAGTTGGCAGGTGAGCGCGTTGTAATTATGGCATAAAAAACTTGGCACAACTTGGAGTTACGAGTATGCGGCACAATTTGTGCTGCACGTTGTAAGCGTATTCGTGTTTGTTTGTATTATGCCATACTATACGTGTATGTGTGCGTGTGTGTGTGTGTGCCTGTGTGCTGTAACTTTGTTAATATGCAAATATAATGGCGCCAACTGTTAGCTACGCCACGCCGTCAGCCCGACGAGCTGCTTGCTGTCGTTTTTGGTGCTACGGTTTTGTGCCTCGTATTATAATCCTTTAAGTATCGATTATTTTCACACAGCTACACTGGCACACTCACACACACAGCCAAGGGGGCAGCAAACGGCACATAAAACTACACCGAGCAGCATAAGAACAACAACGAGCGTCGGCAACATGCACTGAAACACGCTCGTTACAAGTACGAACATCAACAAAATAGGCACAACAATAACACAAACGTTAACAACAACAAACAATTTTGCTGCCGCTAAAGTTTTACCAAAAACAAAAACATGTTCAACGTTGCCATGCTGAAACGTCATATTTGCTTCGATGTTTGCTGACGGCAGCGGTACGTGGAATAATTGCGGTCCAATAAGTTTGGCGCATTCGAGTATTTAGTGCGAAAATGAAAACCATGTGAGCAACTAAAATTTCCAGATTATTCCAGTGTTGCCAGATCACGAGATTTCCTCCTGGATTTAGGAGATTCTTGGCATTTTGGGAGGATTTTTAGGAGGAAGAATTGCTTAGGAGAAAGTTTAGGAGATTTATATTTTATGTTAGGGGATTTTTCGGATCCTTAGTGGATTTTTGGGAGATTTTTGGATAACAAAGTATAATTTATTGGGAACATTGGCAACAAAACATATTATGGCAACTATTTTAATAATCGAAGCACCCTGTTCCATTAAAAATGTTTAACCCTTTCGCTACAGATTTTTACTGGGGAAAGTTAAAATTTTAAATTTTACATTTTAATCTTCTACGTGGTTATATTAGCAACATTCCATAAGAAATTTTTTAATTTTTATGGTTGAAAGTAAATGAAGACTGACTACAGAAATGATTCTGTGAAGTATAGTCTTTAATTTTTTACTCGGACCCTGTATTTTAGAGTGTTTTTCTATGAGAGTAACCACATCGTTGTGGCTGTAATAATTACATAAACATAAAACTTTTTACGCATAACGAAAATTTAAATATTTCTTCATTTATTTCAGCCAAAATAAAAAAAAGTATCTAAATTGAAAGAAAACTTCAAATTAAAAAGTTCTCTAATTTTTTCTGCTTCTTCTTCCTTTACTATGTCAAGATATACCATTAAAAAACCGTGTCTTCTTTAAACTGAAATATTCAGTTTATTAATTTCGTATTTTTCCTAAAGCTTCAAGCTATTCTAAAGACCAACAAAAAAATGTATTCTTGCAACCATAGAAGATGCAGACGTCCACAAAGTAGCATGTTGCCATATGGTAACAAAATTGCGAAAGGGTTAAGCTTACAAAATGTAAGCTCGTTCTATCTCGTTCTCACTTATTGCTGTCACAGTGAAATCCCACCAAAAACGGCACTTTTTATTTAGTTCATTTGTTATGTTTTGTTTTTGTAAAGTTTTTTTGTGGTTAAGCTGAAGATGAATAAAAAAGGCTACAATAAAAAAATATATGTGTATATTTTTATTTTTTATGAGAAGTTTAATTCTTTTAAAATGACGCAACTCATACAAAAAAAATTTAGGAGGTTTTTTTTTAACTTTTGGAAGGAAATTTCAGTATTTTTTTAAGATTTAGGAGAAAATAATTTCAGGTATCTGGCAACACTGGATTATTCAAATTGGAATACAATACAAAAAGTTGTTGTAAGTTGTAGTTATTTGAGCATAACACCACTCGCCGGCTTAAAGGAAGTGTGATCCATATAAGAAAGTATATAAATAGTTTTGTACTGAAGATAGAATCATAAACATACTAGATTTAGTTACATAAGCTCGTCAATTCGTTTGCTATCCCGCTGCAGTGTTCCATAACTTTCGAAGGAAAAAGACAGAAAATAATTTGAAAAGGTTTGTTTGAAGATCCTAAAATGCATGAATTGTTGGTAGAAGGGTCTTGGAATAACATAAAAACAATTTTACAAAATATGAAAATTTTTATAGTTATACTTATTTCGAAACAATATAGTTTAAAAATATACACAAAGCAATTGAAATGTTTACCAAAAATGTCTCCTCAAACTGACCAACTTCCAACTATACAATAAAAAACTTCACGTTTTAGCGCCCTCGCACAGTCGTCCAGACTGTCATCTGTAATATATTTAATCCTGCAACGGTAATTTTAAAACGGTTACTTGTGTAAGGACAACGTATACTTCAATTGTGCCACATGGCGGTGCGGCAAACAAGAAATAAAATGAAAATGAAGGAAAGACACAAACAAAACAATGCAAAAAAAGCAGTTGAAAAGCCAAACACCATGTGGCACTAACCGCTCGCTAAAAGGGCACAAAAACAACAACAAAAAAAGGAAGCACAAACAAAAAAGGCCAACAACACAAAACGGTGCCTGGTGGTGTCATGCCGGCAAGGAAATTGTCGAGACCGCGTCGCGTCTGCTCGCTCGAATGGAGAATGCAATTACAAAATGTTTTGTTGTTGTTGTTGCGCCATTTTATTTAATTGCACGCCAAAGCAGCGCATTGGCTATTTTTAGCTTTGGACCAATTAAATGGCTTTGGCTTCGGTAGATATCGAGCAAAAATTCCATAATCGGCTTCAGTTTGGCAGTGGGAAAATGTGGCCGAATGCTTGGCCGAAGTTTACAAAGACTAAACCAAAGCATTAATATGTAAATATGTATATAAAATTAGCATATTTTGTTGTTACTGAAATCACTAAACTTCAAAAAAAATTTAAGTTTAAAATTTAAGTTTAAAAAAAAACCGAAGGGCGAGATTCGGCCAAGAAATGGGTATCGGTGGGACCAGTGGCGCACACAGGATTTCATTTTGGGTGGATAAAGGTTTGCGTACAACTTTTGAGCCGAATACCATTCAAAACCATATTTTGTACTACGATTGCAATTATATTCAACGTAGGGAGGTTAGTGGGGTTCCGACAATACATTTTGATTTTTGCTTTGTAGAAACCCAAAAGTAGACAACGTCACAAATCCGATCGTATGGGAGACGCCCTCTGGTGGTGAATTTCTGAACCTTAATTAATTTTGTATTTTTTGTACTCAAGAATGTTGGTGATTGCTGAATAAATCATTGAAATCGGTTCAGTAGTTTCCGAGATACGATTTTTCGTCGCTTACTACATTTACAAGTGGGAGCCAATTCCATAGAAAATGGCCCATTTTGTATGGCAGCCCCCTTAAGACTTGAAGATAGCGGGTAGGTATGTTTGGAAGAAACATTCAGAAGAGAAAATAAATTAATGTCGGTCTTATATTTGATACATCCGGGGGCAACCTGGAAGCAGTTGGAGCATATTTTATAAAAACGATAATTTTGTATGAAAGCCCCATGAAGGGTTGTAGATAGGGTATAAATATGTTTGAATGAAATGATCAGGAGAGAAAACTAGTGGGGGTCGGTCATAGATTTTAACCCTCTAAGAGCACCTTTCGTAGCAGCTGTGGAGCAATTTGTCGAATTTCCCAGCTTTTTTGTAAACTTTGACCTCGATGAGACGCCATTTAGCCCCACCCTAGCCCCAAAATTGTTTGGCTCATGCACTTTTTTACCAAACCGCATAAAATGAGAGGTTGCGGAGCATCGAAATCGAAAAATCGTGCACTAAATCCAGTCTAGTGTACACCTCAGGTTATTATTATCGCAAAAAATAACACAACCACAACTATAATCAGAGCAACAATAATAACAACAACCTCAGCCGCAAAATATGCTACAACCAACGCCAACGCCAACTAACCGCAAAGAACCGCGTGGGGCTGTGCTCTCAACAAAAAGGACGACAACAATGCAAATACGCGAGCGTGTGTGTGGCGACGAGCGGGCGAGCCGGCCAGTAATTGCCGTGCACAGCGAGAAATTAACACAAAAATGCGGCCACAGCAAAAGCGTGTCTCGGCGCCATGGAGCAGCCGCACATGCCACATGCCGCACGCCATAGTACGTCGTATGCCGCGTGCGTGTGCAATGATTGCCGCTGCTCGGCCATTAGCCTTTTGTGCGGGTGGCCGCGTGGTGGCTATTAGCGGTAAACGTTGCTAGGCTGCGACTGCGCCTGCGCCTGCGCGCCGCTTGCAGCCGGCACCAGCTGGCGTTGCAATTGAAGCATCAAGATTAAATATGCTTCCGTTCGTGCTGTTGCTGCCTCTTTTACCATCACCAGTGCTGCCCTTTTGCCGCGAGCACTGCTTTTTGCTGCACTGCTGCTGGCGCATTTTCTTGCGCTCTTCAGCGCTTTCACACTATAAATAAATTGCTGCAAGTATGCAAACTATTTGTCTAGCTGCCACACTGCGCACATAGAGGCAACGAATGGCAAAGGGGCAACAACGTCAGCGGCAGCGCCAACCAAAACAAAGCAAGCAGCTTGCGGCTTTTTTAATATCCTCAATGAGGCAACAAAACATAGATACTAGAGAGCGCCGTGCAGACGTGCCACAGTACGAACACCAACACCAACACACCTTTGAATGAGTGACGTTGAAAGGAATTGAATATTGCATACAATAAGAGGCATTCCTTGCCGCACGACGAACGCCTGACGCGGCCACAGCAATGTTGCTGTTTTTTTGTTGTCTATTTGTATGTTTAGCTATTTGTTGTTGTGACTGTTGTGACACGCAACTCCGCCATGATATATGACTGTCGTCGGTCGATGCGCCGGCATAAGGAAGCGGCAAGTAAGCGACGCTTTGGCACTGCCATCGTCGCGTCGATCGAGAACCGCTTTTGCCGTTGCTGCTGCTGCCATGAATTGTTGTTGGCTTGTGCCAAAGCCGCTTCCGGCTGCTATTTGTTGTTATTTTTTTGCTTGCATTGTTTTTCATATCCTTTTAGTGGTTTCTTTTTTCGCTTTCTCGCTCGCAGCGTATTTTCACTATGTCCACCGCTGTTTTGGACTTTCGAGTGTCCGTCTTGATTTACTCGCTCCGACACGTTGGCATTCATTTTGTGCATTTATTGTGTGTGTGTCTTTCAACTGCCACCGCGGCGTTCCGCCCTCTCTGGGGGCCAGTGTCATGAAGTGTATTTCGCTTGATGTGGCAACATTAAAGTGATATGTGGCAGGCCATCGTGATTTATGTGGCATGCCATGTAGCGCATATCTTAAATGATAATTACTGACAAATAAGGTCAAATCGGCCACTGCGGAAACGGCCAACTGTGGGCTAGGAGAGGGCGAAGAGAATCTACGAAAGCGTAAAGTGCTTTGTTTAAGTGCTAATAAAGTCATTGTACCATAGGTGGCAACGCTCGGGCCGGAGCTCATAAATCCTTTTACATGTCCATGCGGAAATTCTCAACAATTCTTCGCTTGAAGTACTCTTAAGTAGAACGACAAAATGTGTGTTGTATATATGTAAAATAAAAACAATGAGAGAAATAAACCTTTTACTAAAGTAGTAAAATTAAATCGTAGTGAATGCAAAAGAGTAGTAAAAAAGTAGTAGAATTATTCGAAGATATGGTAAAAACATCGGTTAAACAAACTAAATCCTCTACAAGTGATAAAAGTTAATCCTAGAAGTGCATCGTTTTTTTGACCCTGTATGAAAAAGTATGGTATTTGTTAGTCCAGGGTTAAATACTATAAGAATTTACAGTAACTACTTATTAAAATTATCTTTAAAAACCAATTTTCAAAAAAGAAATGTTTTGTGTTTAGAAGTTCTATTAAATTAATAAATCTAAGTTATGAATCCGTTGGTGGAGTAAGTTATTTTAGATCCCCTGAAGTTCGAAAATCATTATGATTCAACAGTGTTGCCAGATTAGAAGATTTCCTCCTATTTTTAGGAGATTCTTAGAATTTTCGGAGAATTTTAAGAGATAGAATTTATTGAGAGGAAGCTTAGGAAATTTGCATTTTATGAAGAAGTTTTCAAAAGGGATTTTAATGGTGATACATTTGACATTATTAGTTGCACTGATGCACAGTGATTCGTTCCATAGGCAAAATTCCAAAAATTTATAGTCTCAGAATTTAATTTTTTTGACATAAGTGATTAAATTTAAAATCTAAAAAATCAACACACTTGTTGAGTTGTCAAGTTGTTAAGCTGAAGCTGAATGAATAAAAAGGCTGCAATAAAAAAAACTAAATACATATTCTATATTTTTGTATTTTTATTCAAAATGACAAAAATTATAGGAAAAAAATGTTGAGGAGGTTTTTTAAGTTTTTGGGAGGAAATTTCACCTTTTTTTTAAGATTTAGGAGAAAGTCATTTCAGATATCTGGCAACACTGTAATTCACTGCGATAATTTAAAGTGTGACAAGCTCCAGTGTCAATTTGTATCGGGAGGAAATAGAAACCATGTTTAAGGTGCAAGGAATCTAAGAATGTAAGGTATTCGGCTGGAATTTTTTTTCTTATTCACTCATCTCAGGAGCATAGGGCCTCCACAATTGCCTCACAAGGCAATCCTTGCGTGGTTACGTTAATCGATTGTGTTTTTCTGCCAGGGTGGGTGATTGGCCTGCCGCAGATAGTCCTAAGTGTGGGGGCTGCCATCTATCGAGACTTGGGAACAAGCTACCGCTACTAGTGAGCTACCGCTCATAGCGCCATCTGTTGTGTAAAGGTATGGAAAAGGTGTATGGTTGGGGACTCCACTAAGATCGGTTTGGGGCGCTGTTTTTCGCTAATTCCCGCTTCCTCTTACAGGTGTCACTAGTGCATATTGTAGCTGTATATTTGTTTTTTTTTACATCTGCACAGCGCATGATTGAGCGTAATATTGCGTGGGAGTATGTGGGAAAGGATCATCTGAGGGTAGGAATTTCGGAATTGGGGTATGTTGCTGGGCTAGGAAATATTTAGAGGTCAGAAAAAATGGGAAAAGTTGGTAAAGTGTGGGACCATGCACCAGATAGGAGTGGAACCCACGACCTCTGGGATGATAGATTAGTGCACCCACGCTAGGCTATCGAAGCTGCGACTAGGACTTGAGGCTTCGACTAGGATGCTTGATAAAAAAATTCAGTATATCCATAAATTTACCTACTAGCCACCATGACGAGATCCTTGAACGATCGTTCGTTCAAGAAAGCAGTGACGACTTCATGACAATCGGGTTTTTACAGTGTCAATATCTTTCAAGACTCTCCAACAAATATCTCAACACTGTATAATACATTTACTTGGAAAAGAGCGCTTAAAAAAATTTAATCAAGTGATTTCAATCTAAAGGAATTTAGTTGGCTTATTTGAAAACATTTTATTGTAATATTATTTCAATTGTCTCATTTTTATCCTTTGCACTCGTTTGATTTCAGATGCCATAATTGCCATATGAAACACATAGCTATTCAAAAATAAATATTTTTTAAAAAGCTCTCATTGATATTGACTGCATTGCGCCTTTCAGTGTAGTAGTAACCGTTAATTCTCATCTGTGGCAGTGCGGTTATTGTCCTCCAAAAAGCCGCAATACAAAAACAAAATACAAAAATGTCTCGAATTCCGTGCATTCTGCAAATTTTACTTCGGCTATGATGTGTGTGTGTGTGTGTGTCTAAACTATTCCCACAAGTCAACATGAAAACACACACACATGCTCACATGACTTGAACAGTAAAACGGTACGTGAGGGGTGCGGCGTGCGTCGGCAGCATGTTTCTAGCATTTTATTGTATTTTTATTGCGGTTGCATGCAGACGTTGTTGTTGCTATTATTTACAATTTCTTTTCTTCTTTTGCATGCACTACATTTTTGTTAGCATTGTTGTAGTTGCTGGCGCAATGTTTGCTGTTGCTGTAATATCTCATATCATAGCATATCGTCGGTGTTGTGGTGGAGTGCGAGGCTTCGGAATATGGCTGCGGCAAGCTGCCACCATGTGCAGGCAACTAGCAGCAATAAATACTATAGCAACAACAACAACAACAACAACACCAATGGTTAACAATAGCAATAATACCCTACAGTGGCGGCATATCTGCCGTACAATTGTGGTAAAAGTATTATGGTGGAAAGGGAATGAAAATGGCGGCAGCGGCGGCGCTGCTGCTGCTGCTGGTGTCGAAGCTGATCGCAATAATGGCAGCCCAAGTGTTGCAACAAGCGCGTTTTATTTTTTAATAATACACTTTTCGCGCGCAATTCTAAAATCGTATAACGCGCATTGAAGCTCAGCACGAAGAACGCTGTAATGGGCTCACTCATACAGACACACACATACATACATACATACATGTGTGTAAATCAGGGCAGCTGGTGCGGAAGTGACATGAAAAGCGGAAAAAGCAAAAATGCCGTGTAAAATGTAGAAACAAAATTAGAAAAATGTGGGCTGGCAAGTGTTTGCTTTGAAATTTAACAATCACGAAAAGTGCTACAAAAGAAGGTTAGAGATTTTCAATATACAATAAATACATACAATAAATAGTTTACAGTTAATAAATCTGGCACATTTTACATTGTGTATCCGAATATATGAGAGATCAATGAGAGAGCAATTCGCTGAAGTCTTCTGTTGTTAACTGCTGAAACTAATTTATTTTCTGTAATTGTTAACTCAAACAGATCAGACCATATTCGAATGAATATCAGAAAATCAAAAGTACATAAATATTAGTGTCCGACCGAAACATCATTTTTGGGCCGAAACCGAATTTCGGGTTTTTTTTAATATTCGGCCGAAACCGAAAACTAAACTTTCTAGTTGAAATAAAAATCCCCATATCAAGCACTTTTTTAAGTAAATAAAGAACATACAAACAAACATAACATAAATAAATAAATACTTATTAACAAAAACAATTTATTCATTAAAAAAAATTATTCATTAAAAAAACATAAACATGAAGAATTCACCCTTCGTACCTTAATCGATAATTTTCAAAATGAAATAATTTAATTTTATATGCTAAAAAATAGGTTTATTGACATTGGTGGCATCTAAATTACTCCTCCTTTCACTTTATATCTGCTACACAATAAAATGTAAAAAATATTCTAGAAAGTTTCGGTTTTGAAACCACTTATTTGGGCCGAAACCGAAACCGAATATTCGGTCGGACACTTATAAATATGTATTATATGAAAAATTAGTAAAGTTTGTACACATGTAAATATGTTTTAAGGATATTTAAGGACTTTTTTTGAATGCCAGAAAAGAAGCTTTATTGAGGAATTTATTCTCCATAACGAATAATCCAATCAATAAAATAACTTTGGAGTATAGAATATATAGATACATAATCTCAAATAAACTTGTATATAATTTATTTAAACAAAAAAATGTTGACGAAAGCGTAGGAGCAATATAAAGGCTTTTTTTATTAGAGGTCCATGGTGGGAAGATTAGGTTAGGTTTGGTAAGATAGACAGCTTGTCGATATTTCGAGTCGTAGGTCTCAACGGCCCATATTGATGCCTAATAGTGTGGCAGAGCCTCTCTTATGCTGTGTGCTGTAGTAATTTGAATCAATATGAACTTTGAATGAATCTGGCGATATACTTCCTTCAGATGTTCAATTCCCTAAAAAGCAGTGTCGCATGATTTAAAATGTCAGACACTCACATAGGTATGCCACGTAGTGTCTTTTTTCACCAGTGTTGCCAGATCAAGAGATTTTCTCCTAGATTTAGGAGATTCTTGACCTTTTAGGACAATTTTTAGGAGGAAGAATTGAGAAAGTTTAAGAGATTTATATTTTATGTTAGGAGATTTTTCGGATAACGAAGTATGATGTATTGGGAACACTGGCAACAAAACACATTTTGGGAACTATTTAAATAATCAAAGCACCCCATTGTATTCACATTTTTAAGCTTACAAAATGTAAGCGCGTTTTATCTCATTCTCACTTATTGCTGTCACAATGAAATCCCGTTACAAATTGCACTTTTTATTTAATTCATTTGTTTTATTTTGGCACTTTTTATTTAATTGATTTCTTAAAGTTTTTTTTCTAAGTTTTTGTTATTAAGCTGAAGATGAAGAAAAAAAAGGCTGCAATAAAAATATTATATGTGTATATTTTTATTTTTTTTATCAGAATTTTAATTGCTGTAAAATGACGCAAATTATTAAAAAACATGTTAGGAGTTTTTTTTTAACTTTTGGGAGGAAGTTTCAGTATTTCTTTGAGATTTAAGAGAAAGTCATTTCAGGTATCTGGCAACACTGTTTTTCACCTCGTCTTTGCAGCTTTGACAGTAGAAACCACAGTTGAATTCATATATTGTATTTTAATTGGACATAAATTACTGCAGTTACCTTGGCCACTGATTTCGTAAACGTAATTTCTAGAAAAACTCATGTAATCGTAAAGTTTCAAAACGAATGAAAAATTGATTCAACATTATTTTTAAAACATTCATCCACACACTATTAATTGTCTTACATTATTTCAAAAATGTTGATGCATAACTTAAGGCCTTAAAAAAATCATAAACAATTGTTTTCCATTTCCAATTTTTAGGCTTTTAAGATTAGGGAAGAAGCTTTGCACCACAAGCCAGGACCAAACAGCTATACGAAAATATACTGCATCATTATTCATCTTATTAGCTACATACTTGTATTGTATTTTGCTGTCTAGTTCCTTGTCTATTTTCAACTACATATCTACGAGTATCATATTTCATAATTTCTATAAACTTTGACTACACATATTTTTCTTCATTTGGACTGACATTTCATACTTATAAATAACCACTATTCCCATAGTATATATACTTACATATGTACATATATACAAACATATATGTATATGGAATATACTTGCAAACACATATCCAACACAAATGTCATTATCTGGCTACGATTTTCTAAGCTAAGCTGAAAATGTTGCTGCTGCACCATTTCGACAAGGGGACCATAAATATCTATCAGCAACCGAATCTATACAAGAAGTGAACAAAACGTCAATTTCATGCAACAGTGACACATTTCTATGCTCTACGAGTACAACACATGTGCAGAGCAACTTTGTTGTACTGTAGGTTGCTGCATGGTTGATTGTGTACCGAACACTGGAGCCAACAGCGAGAACGAACCGAACGCTTCGAACGCGTCGAACGGCAGCGGCGCTAATGTGCCGAGGGATTTCGTGTGTGAGTCAGATAAAAGTTGCGTTGCCACCATAAAAGTTTACTTTGCAAATAAAAACAAACAAAAAAAATATATTTTTTTTTGTTGCAAGCAGAACAAAAAGAAAGGGAAAACCGAAATGAAAAGCAGCAGAAAAAAGACGACAATAATAAACACACTTTTGTTGTTGTTAGGTCGTTTTTAATTTGTGGTTGTGTAGTTGAGGGCGAATCCTGAAGGAATCATGCAGCGAAAAAAGTGCAAAGGCCGCAGAGAAACGACATTTGCAGCAGTGAGACGAAAAGTATTTAGTGAGGAAAAAGTATAGAGCGGCAAACCACAGTGACGCTGGTCAACGAAGCGTTTAACTGTAGCCAGCCAACCACCACAAGGCGGGTCAGAGCAGTCGGTCAGGAGGCAAGTGCGGGGAGGTGTCAAATGTTGTCGGCTCTATTATGATTATTGTCGCTTATGTTGATGTGGCTTGTTGGCGTCGCATAACTTTTTGAAAAGTGCACGAGAAAAGGCACAAGTTGGTGTTGTTGTTGCTGGGAAAGAAGGACTGGGAACTGTGCCAGTCTGAGCTGGCTTGCTTTTTAATTAAAGCGTCTGACTGACTGGCGTGTTTCTGGCATCGGTTACAGTTGTACTTGCTGCCTGCTTGTCTCTTTTCAGGCCACATTCGGCTGTTCAGCTGTTCAGCGATTTGTTGTATGCCGCACATGTTCTACAAATCGAAAGTGTAACGAAGAGCCGAATTGTGCTGCTGTTGTTGTTGTTGTTGCTGTTGACTGCCATATCTCGTATGCTGCACACATAACCTAGAAAACCAGATCACCACAGTTTGCACTTAAATCTTTTGGTTAAAATAAAGTGGTGCTGTGCTGGTGCTGGGCTCAGTCCCTCGCATGGACCTTCCTCCTCTCACGTTCTGCGCACGCTGCACCGATGGGACGTTCGAACGTGGGCGCTTGCTTTCTTATTTGCCAGTTTGCAATTTTGTTTTCGTTTCGGCGCTATTTATTTGTATGTGTGTGGGTGTGTGTATGGGATAGTGGAAGCCTGCCTTCACTGCACTGCATTTGGAATAATGTAAAAGTCAGAGTGCGTCATCTCTTACCCTTTTTCAGTTTACATCTTCCACAAACAGTGCCTGTCATTCAGTGGTGCACACAGGGCTTTGTTTCGGGGAGGGTTTTGTGTAACTTTGTTGAGAACTTTGGAATAGAATAAAATTTATATGTATGAATCTACAGACTGAGATCCAAAACATGTATGTTCCCATACCTGACATATTTTGGTCCTGAAGCTTAAAAATATAAAATTTAGTTAAAAGGAGACAATTTGCCGCTTTCATTTGATACCCATATTTTCATCATTGCACTACCGCAAATATTTAAAAAAAGATTTGAAATGTGTATGTCCTTTAAATTTTAAAGTCCTTTAAAAAGGACTTTGGGTCAGAAAATGAAAAAAGTGACTATGCCAGGATACTATAAATGACCTCTAGTTCCACGTCTATATCAAAATTCGGATGGATCTCGACAAAAAAAAAATCCTTGGCACGGTGCACAGTGATTCGTTCCATAGACAAAATTCAAAAAATGTATAGTCTCAGAATTTAACGATTTTTATGTCATTTGAAAGGTAAAACTCCAACTAAGAAAACCCCAAAAAATCTGTGCAAAAAATTAATTAGTGTGTGTGCCAAAGCAGCTCAAAGTTGAAACTTTTTTCACAAAAAAATGTAAACACATATTTTCTGTTTTTTAGTCTATTGAGTAAAAAAAATTTATAAAATACATGGTTACCAAGAAGTTGCTCAATATAGATTAAGAAATGATGTGGTCATTTTCGCTTTTAATGTTTTCTCAAAATTTACAAAGATGAGGCTTCTACTTCACTTTTAACTTAAAATATTTTTCTAAAGTAAAAATCTGAAAATTGGCTAAACTTAGAGGAAAATATCTAAAAAGTATGTGAAAGTATGTTCCTGGATTTTTTTTTATTTTAAGAAGCATTCTTTCTTTGTCGGAAAATGTAACTACGTCCTCCGATATGTTCCGATCTCAGAAAATAATTCAATTTGAAAAGTGGTCTAAACACCTATTTTTCGACAAAATTTATTTTTTTCATCCCTAAAAGTATGCAATCAGCATGAAAAAATGAGAAAACTGCACAAATACAAATCATATATCTATTATTATCATTTTGATTGCAAAACTAAGGAGTCCTCATACAATTTCTGTTACTTTTCGCAATTATCAATGTTGACGTAACTGATTAAATGTAAAATCTGAAAAATCTAGCCAACACGCTTGGTGCTATAGCTCTCCAAAAATGACGAAATTGGCAAATTTAAGTCTCAGACATTGCCATACTACAACAGTTTAAGAAAAACAAAATAGAGATTTCAGTTCAGCAGACCATTTTTTTATTGATGTTGGGCTTGTTATTCGCTCAAATAATATATCCTTCATCTTAGACTTTAAAACCAGAGGAGATAATTTATTTTATCTATAAAAACATTCAAAAATTTATGATTTTTTAAATTGTTCGAAAAATTCACTTTTTTACCACTTTTTCCAACATCTGATTTGGACAATCTGTATATCTCTAGAAAGGCTAAGGTATTATCTTCTGACCAACGAACAGCTTGTGTTAGTCGAATGATTTGTTTACGAGATATATGCTCATAACTGAAACAACAGTGAAAAAACTGATTTTCCAAAGATTTTTCGAAAACGCTTCTTACAAAAATTTTTGGATTTTCAGTTTCGTGTTCAGCGGCCCAAAGTTAGTCTAGAAAACACTTTTATTTTTAGGTGCATTTTTTGTGTCCAGTAGAGTTATTGATGATTGAATAAATAGGCGACGGTTATAAATTTAATTTTTGTACTAACTTGAAAACATTTCGGGGGGTTTAAACCCCCCAAAACCCTTCCCTGTGTGCGCCACTACTGTCATCCCATTCTTTGTTCCCCTTCCGGTTTTTACTGTCCACGTGCGGTTGCCATGGAGCTATTTTGTTGTTGTTTCGTTTTGCTGCTGCTGCTGTTGCTCTATTTTTCAGCCATATCAGCAGTTGTGTTGGAGATTTTCGGTTTAAATAGCAACACCAACAAACACAAACAAACAAAACAAACACTCACACAAACATATGTTTGTATAGTTGTACGTGCATACAGCATCGTTGGTAATGTTTAATCACAAGACGTGTCCACAATATTGTTTTTTCCGTTACGTTCTGCTGTAGTTGTGGTTTTTGTTGCTGGGTTAATTTATACTGCCAACATCACCTGCCGCCCCCCTGCCGGCCTAACAGCTTACAGTGCCTGACGCCGCCGCTGTGAACAGAGCGTAAATGCCGTTAAGCGCTCTGATTGAAAAATGTGTGTAAATCTGGTTTATATCGATTGAGTTTTATTGCCATTTACCAACCGAACATTACGTCGGCCCAGGGGCGTAGCCAAGGGGGGGGTTTAGGGTGTCAGAACCCCCCCCATGGCCTATAATTATTAAAAATTTGTACTCACTATGCATGGTATGTACGTTCCTACATTAGCAGAAAGGTCTTTTCACCTTTAAACATTTGAAAGAATAACAAAAAATTTTGTTGGTGAAAACGATATGATTGTTTAAATAGTCCCCTTCAGGCTCAGTACAGCTATTTGCATGATCTAAAAGCATGTGCAATGAGTGTTTTAGATCGTCGGCTGGAATGTCCTTCAGGATGTCGGTGCAAGCCTTTTGGATGGCTTCTACGTCCTCAAAACGCCTTTGTTTAATCGGTAAATGCATTTTTTTGAAAAGGTGAAAGACGCACGATGCCGCATCAGGTGAAAACGAGGAGTGGTTGATGGTTAAAATTCAACTTTTAGTCAAAAATCAGTCACAAGTGTCTATCGATGAGATGGCGTCTTTCGATAGCCAAAAGTTCAGGTAAATGCGATACGGAAGCGCCTGGGACCACCCGTGTGGGTATGTGGTATACAAAATAACAAAAATAACAAATAAAGCATGACTAATATTTCCAAAAAATATATTTTATGTTATTGAAAACTACTGTCGAATATGTTCTGTAAGTCGAAATCATAACTACTTTGGATAAACACTCTGGCAGATATTGAACATGAATATTAAAAAGATCACCCGGGTGGGTATAAGGAAAGCGAAGGTTAAATCCAATTTCAAGTCGATTTTGGCTGATCTATGATGAACTACCGTCAAGTTTTGATGGAATCTGCGCTGATTGCGGGTTTCAGTTGGCTAACACGTTGGTCATCATTTATGTCCGACAATCGTTTTTAAATCGCGTGTACCACTCATGAACTCTGCCACGGGATAAGCGATCATCACCATAAACTTGGTCCATCAATTGAAATGTTTCGCTTAAAGTTCTACCAACTTTAAAACAAAACTTAATATTTGCTTTTTGCAAATTAGCATCGAATTTTTGTACCAGTGACAAAACATACTCTTACTTCGAACAAAATTTCATGAAATTTTAATTGCACTAAGTCACATATGGGTGGCACCACCACAAAATGCCCTCTTTGAAAAGTGCAGTTTACTTTAAAAAGCATGTAAAGGGTTTTTTAATAGCCTTCGGATTTAATTTAAAAAACCAACACATAAAATTTATTTAATAATTAATTTTTGGGGTTTGATTTTGGCATACTCTCTCCAACATATCGGTCGGTATCTCACGAATAAATTCCTCAATATTGGCTTCTAAGCGTCAACCGTTACGGGCTTGTCGCTATAGACATGAGCCTTAACATAGCCCTACAAAAAATAGTCTAAAGGCGTAAATCCCACGATCTAGGCGGCCAATTGTCCGGCCCCAAACGTGAACAGTTTCACCGAACTCGCCTCTCCATTGGGCCATTGTTTCGCGTGCTGTGTGACGGATACAGCTGCGATATTTTCCTCTGTCTGCTACGTATGCGTGTTGGTGGTTTAATGTCCAATAATGTAAATTTGGTGCGAAATTTAGTCACAAAATTCCGAATAGCCGACTCAGAAGGTCGCACAAACTGACCATAAAATGGAAGAAGTGCACAATGCACTTTCTTAACCGAGCATGAATTTTGATAGTAAAATTTAATAATCTGCAGGCGTTTTTCGTTTGTAAGTCGATTCATGGTTAAATTATAGACCAAACTGAACATGTTTGACAGTAACATGTTACACGAAAACAGCTAAGCTGCCAAAAACAGTGTTGCCAAAAAAAAGTTGCTAAAAAATCACCCTTTAATATTAAATTGGCAAACAAATTTTCAAAACCCCCCCCATGGCCAAGTTCTGGCTACGCCCCTGCGTCGGCCACAGTTCGACCGGACCCAGGGGGGAAACTGCGCCAACAGGCCACATACTTTTTTCATGTCTGCAGCTCTTCACTATTTTTTTTATTATATGTTTGTTTGTGTGTGTGTGTGTAGTTTGGTTGGTTTTAATTTCAACGTGCCGTTATAAAAATGAAGGGGAAGAACGTGGCCATTGCTCGCCATTGTTGTTTTTATCACAGTTAAGTCGGTCATTTATTTGTTGCTATTCGGCAATTTTGAAAAATCCATTAAAAAGTCAATTTAAAGTGTTATTGTTCTACAATAATGACAACAACAACAATGAAACAACTTTTTGATCATTGACTGAACGTTGCGATAACTGGCCAAACGTTAGCAATGCGTCGTATTTATGCATTTATCTGGCTTAATGTTTTTTTTTTTTTATAGCAATCCTTTTGCACATTCAATTTACCTAATAGGTTCGGACATTTGAATGCATAGAATGTATGAGGAAAAAAACTTTGCAAACTTTTTCAATCAATATTGTTCGAACAATTATTTTCGATTAGGAAAAGTGCAAAACAAATAACCGGAGAATGAAGTGATGGATTAAGTGCCCAGAAGCGGTGAAGTGGCTGGCGAGCAGCTGGGATTTAGTTTTTAATAATTTAGCAGGAAATCGGCAACATAAAAATGATACTAGATACTGAATTTTTGACGCACTTCAGGCTGTTTTTGTTTTCTGTACATGGCAAATATACGGAAATTGTCATTGGAAGGATTGGAGTGAAAAAAGTATGCAAACATTTCAAGTACCACAAATGTATTGAGAACTGGAATGTCAATGGGGATTATTTCTAAGGAACAATATTAATTTTCAAGGATAATATTGTATTTTTAATTTGAGGGAATACCGAGAACTTTTTGATTGAGATGGTTTTGTATGCTCGGTGCAAATATTTGCAAGAGCAGCAGAACTTTTTCGGCAAGCAGATTTGTTTTTAAATCAAATACTCATCGTTTCACTGAGGAGCTGACTTTGTTTATTATTTTTGTTTTGCAATTATTTTAATAACAACAAATAAAACAAAATATAAACATAGAAAAATTAAAATTAAAAAAATTAATCTAAAAAAAAGAAGTTAAATTATATAAAGTTGGAATTTCCTTGTCATGCACTTCAAAAAAGATAAATAAATTATAAACAATTTTATATACTGAAAAATTTTGGTGCACCAATGTATTGAGAACTGGGTTGTCAATGGAAATTATTTCTAAGGAACAATATTAATTTTCAAGGATAATATTGTATATATTTTTAATTTGAGGGAATACCGACAACTTTTTAATTGAGATGGTTTTGTATGTTCGGGACAAATATTTGCAAAAGCAGCAGAATTGTTTTTGGTTTTAAATCAAATACTCAAATCGTTTGACTGAGGAGCTGACTTTGTTTATTTTTTTCCTTTTGCAATTATTTTTATAACAAATAAAAATAAATATAGAAATACAAAATTAAAATTAAAAAAATTGAAATTAAAAAAAAAACGTTAAATTTCATAAAGTTGGAATTTCCTTGTCATGCACTTCAAAAAAAGAATTAATTATAAACAATTTTATACCTATAATGAAAGCAGATTTGTTTTAAAATCAAATACTCAAATCGTTTCACTGAGGAGCTGACTTTGTTTATTATTTTTGTTTTGAAATTATTTTAATAACAAAAAATAAAAATAAATATAAAAATAAAAACTAAAAATTAAAAATAAAAATAAATATAAAAATAAAAATTAAAAATTAAAAAATAAAAATTAAAAAAATTAAAAACAAGAAGTTAAATTTCATAGAGTTTGCATTTCCTGGTCATGCACTTCAGCTCAAACACTCAAAATAAAAAATTAAAATTAAAACAATCAAAATTAAAAAATTAAAACTAAAAACAAGAAGTTAAATTTCATAAAGTTGGAATTTCCTTGTAATGCACTTCAGCTAAAAAAAAAATTATAAACAATTTTTTATACTGAAAATGTTTGGAGCAGTTGAAAAAACCAGTGGCTGCGGAACCAGAAAACTTATGATTAGGCTGGTTCGATCCAATACAAAAAATATGAATGCTCGCCTTTCTAGTTTGAGAATGTTTCAGCACCAAATAAACACTCAGTGCTTTGTTATTTGAAGTTCTAATATGATAAATTGTCTGAGTTTCATATGTTTATTCAATAAATTAATCGACTACTGTATCTTCTTAAATTTTTACAACCGTAAACACATTTTTTTAGAAAATTATAGCTTCTGAAAAATCATGAAATGCCAATCTCAAAAATGTTGTGATTATTGAAAAATCCAAAAAGTAATAGCAAATCGAGTTTGGATATTTAAAACAAGAAAGGGACTTTTACTTCTATTGATTCTTTTGTGTGTTCAATTGGTTCAGTAATTATTAAAAATTTTAAACTATAATAAATCATACTTAGATACAGGGGCGTAGCCAAGGGGGGTTTAGGGTGTCAGAACCCCCCATAGCCTATAATTTGTCAACATTTTCAATTACTATGCATCGTATGTACGTTCCCACATTAGCAAAAAGGTCTTTTCATCTTTAAATATTTAAAAGAATATTAACAAAACCCTTTTTTACCGAAACTAATTTGTTTTTTAATAGTCACGTTTAGGCTTAATACAGCGATTTGCATGTTCTAAAAACATGTCTAAAGAGTAGTTTAGTTCGTCAACCGGAATGTCCTTCAGGATGTCGGTACAAGCCTTTCGGATGGTTTCTACGTTCTCAAAACGCTTTTCGGCAAATGCATTCTTTGAAAAGGTGAAATTCGCACGGTTCCACATCATGTGAAAACAAAAAAAAAGGTGAAAACAAGTGTCAATAGATGGGATGGCATCCTTCGATAGCCAAATGTTCAGTTAAAATGCAATAAATTTATGCTATTGAGATGCTTAATCTTCGCCTTACTAAAGATGATCCCAGGCACTTCCGCCGCTATTTTGACTAAAACTCACAATAAATATATAATAATTTATAAATTTTTTTCATACTTCAGTATTTAGTATCTTCTTCTGGCGATAGTTCGTATTTCGAAAAAAGGCCTAACTTTAATGATTTATTTTGAGACTATGGAAAATATTAGAAGATTTCTTTCCAGAGGGTTTATTGAACACATAATGAGGTACGCAAAAAAAATTTATCGTGAGTTTTAATCAAAATGGTAGCGAAAGCGCCTGGGATCACCCAGGTACATTTGTATAAAAAATGACAAAATTTTTTATTTTTATTTATTTATTTATTTCAGTCTAACAACTTACAGACTAACAGAAGTAACAGATAGAAAGATAACAATTCAAATTACCTAAGAAACTTAGAATTAGACAAAGTATTGCAAAAAACATTTTTAGATAGACCAAGATTAATATCCAAAGAATTTGAGAAATTCAAGTTTAAACATGAACTAAATTTCAAAAAAATATTTTTTCCTGTTATTGAAAATTACCTTAAAATTTGTGCAGATATTAAACATGAATATTAAAAAGATCACCCGGGTGGGTATAAGTAAAGCGAAGGTTAATTTCAAGAATTTCAATGAAGATTTTGGCTAATCTTTTATGAATTACCGCCTAGTTTTGATCTACGGGGATCGCGGATTCAGTTGGCTAACACTTTGGTCATCATTTATGTTCTGACAATCGTTTTTAAATCGCTTGTACCACTTATGAACTCCACCACGGCATAAACAAAAATCACCATAACTTGGTCCATCAATTTAAATGCTTCGGTTAAAGTTTAAACATTTTTAAAACAATAGTTAATATTGGATCTTTGTTCGGTGCACATTTTTGTACGATGACACAAACATACTTCCACTTCAGATGCAATAACTTCGCTTTCAGTCCACCAAATTTCATAAAATTTTTACTAAAAATCAGGAAAAAAATTTAGTTTTTAATACATTAAGTCACATAAGCCACAACAAAATGCCCTATTTGGAAAGTGCACTTTACTTTAAAAAACATGTAATACTAAACTGGCAAAAAATTTTTTTTAAAACCCCCCCCATGACCAAGTTCTGGCTACGCCCCTGCTTAGATATAACTTTTGGATATCATATTTCAATATTAATATTAACCCTTTCGACCCCAAAGTTGCCTGAGACCAGCTTCACCTATTTGTCATCTTATAGCAAAAGCTACGATTTATTTATGGGTATAATTTAAGTAGGCACCAACAAATTAATATTTTTAGAAGTGAATTCAAGGCAAATTTCAAAAATTTTACTGTTATTCCCAAAATAATATCCAATAATTTGCAGCGATATCAGGGAAAGCTTGTGTTCTAATTGAAGTCTACGAATTGGGCGCGTTTGATCAAAACTCTGTTTCTTTGATGATGGTTAATTAAAATCAAAAAGTGATAATTTTGTATTTTTCCGCAAATATTAAATAATTTTTCTGTAATTAAAAAATATTGATACAAAATTTATTTAACCCGTTTTAAGCTAAAATTGCTCAAAAGTAAACTAGCTCTAGAACTCGAACAAAGAGACGTGGCGACTTCAAATGTCGTGTGCACATTTCTTAGACAAGTTTTTCATGATTTAAATACCGAAAAGTAATATTGAGACACAGGGTAAAATTCGGGGTCGAAAGGGTTAAAATTAAATTAAATAAAGCAGAAGTTAAGGGTCAAGTATGCAATTGAAATATGCAGTTGGCTCGTACCGAAGTCCATGAGTAACCGACCAGATTTTTTTAAGTAATGCTAGGAAGCCAATTCCTGGCCGGAAAAATTTATTTAAGACTCCTTAAGACCTAATAATGAAAAAGAAGAAATATGCTGTGTACTGAAACATGTCAATAAATAAATGAAGAAAAAGTTTAACCTCGAGAAAACCATACAAAAAAGTATCAATTTGAAAATGTATACAATTTTGCTTTCAATACATTCGTGCTAGCGCGTCTTTTGTCCAATTGTTGTCAACAAATTCCTGATACAAATTTCTGACATCTTAGACATGTCTGATAGGCCAATTGCTGTTAGCACCTGCAACATTACACAAATGATTGTAGCATAGCCTCAGCCTGCGGCATGTCAACGCACCGCCATTAGCACGTCTAAACTATTTGTTAATGTCTCGACGTTTATTGTCAACAGCGCCGCCAAACAAGCCACAATGGCTGCAGCCTCTCGTCGCTCACCGCTCACCGCTCGCCAAATGTCGACTGGGGCTTGATTATCATTGTTACACTTTTTATCGCCCATTTTTTATCTCAATGCCCGGCCACACTTGCACACACACATACATACATACAGCGTCATCTATGTATGTACATCATTTCACCTGCGCCATGAACTGCAAGCCAACGCGTCGCAGCGTCATTGCCGTTAAAAGTAATGAGCACTCATTTAAAATTAAGTCAACAACTCGAAGCAGAGAACAACGACGACGACAACAACGCAAGAAAAATAGCTGGAATAGCAAATGAACGAATGCATGAAGCATGGGGGGCGCGAAGAAAGCACGCGACTAGATAAGGTCGCCAGCCCATGCAGCAACTGTCGCTGGCTGCTGTCACCTAAATGTCGCACGGCAGTGGGACGTTGTGGCAATGTGTTGCAATTGTGTCGCAATCAGCGAAATTACTCGTACTTGCACTCGCAACGCGCACTGTCGCCGCGAGCCAACAATTTGCGTCGACGCTGGTTTTGGTCGTTGCCACAGGAAGCAAATAAATAAGCGAACAACATTCAGGTGGAAACTGTGACAGTCGTGCAATTAGAATTACACGTATGACATTGCGCTGAGTTTGCTTGTTTGTTTGTTGTCGACGCAGCGTCGTGTGCGACGAGGAATGTGGCGTACATTTTCGACAATCGACAATTACAAATGATACAAACAAGCAGTCAAATGACAGAAATAATGAAGGGACAGCAATGAAAAATTGAGCAAGTCAAATTTTTGGGAGCAAGCAATTAGCGTTTGGTGCTTTGGATAACAAGTCGAGAGGTTTGTTTGGTTGCCACGCAACTCAAGCGACTATGAAGAAACGTCCATGAAAAAGTTGAAAAGTCCAATTCGGGGTTCGAAATCGAATGTTGGGTTATTGATTGACTGCGATTGAGATGCGATTATAAGATCTGAACAGTAATTTCTGAAGTTTGTGCAATAAGTGTGCGCTCCATTTTGTTTTTTTTTTTATTAATTTATACTACTACTATAAGTTTTTTAAGAAAATAATTGCAATGTAACTATTACAATGCAACATACATTTTTTTGTTGATTATAATTATTATTTGCGACAATAATTTTTTACGTTGCGTTATAACTGTCATGAGAAACAATTTTTTTCGTTCTCGATAATTATTATTTTGGGATTTTTTTTTTACGTTGCTTCATAAGTTTTATTTATGACTTTTTTTATTTACATTACCCATAACTATTATTTTGAAAAATTTTTTGTACGTATTTTTCATAACTTTTATTTATGATTTTTTATTATATACGTTGCCGATCACTATTATTTGAAAGACACTTTTTTTACGTTGCTATATAACATTTATGAAAGACTTTTTTTTTACGTTGCCTTATCACATTTTTCATTTATTTATTTTTATTTATTTTATTTTATTTTATTTTATTTTATTTTATTTTATTTTATTTAATTTTATTTTATTTTATTTTATTTTATTTTATTCTATTCTATTCTATTCTATTCTATTCTATTCTATTCTATTCTATTCTATTCTATTCTATTCTATTCTATTCTATTCTATTCTATTCTATTCTATTCTATTCTATTCTATTCTATTCTATTCTATTCTATTCTATTCTATTCTATTCTATTCTATTCTATTCTATTCTATTCTATTCTATTCTATTCTATTCTATTCTATTCTATTCTATTCTATTCTATTCTATTCTATTCTATTCTATTCTATTCTATTCTATTCTATTCTATTCTATTCTATTCTATTCTATTCTATTCTATTCTATTCTATTCTATTCTATTCTATTCTATTCTATTCTATTCTATTCTATTCTATTCTATTCTATTCTATTCTATTCTATTCTATTCTATTCTATTCTATTCTATTCTATTCTATTCTATTCTATTCTATTCTATTCTATTCTATTCTATTCTATTCTATTTTATTTTATTTCCCACGGCCTCTCTCCCCTATCTTTATTTTTTTTATTTTACTTTATTTTATTTTATTTTATTTTATTTTATTTTATTTTATTTTATTTTATTTACTTTATTTTATTTTATGTTATTTTATTTTATTTTTTTATTTTATTTGCTTCATAACTTTTATGAAAGAATTTTTTTACGTTGCCTTATCACATTTTTTTATTTATTTTTATTTATTTTATTTTGTTTTATTTTATTTTTTATTTTATTTTATTTTATTTCCCACGGCCTCTCTCCCTCCCTTTATTTTATTTTATTTTATTTTTTTTTAATTTAATTTTATTTAATTTTATTTAATTTAATTTTATTTTATTTTATTTTGAGTATGAATTGATTTCTAATTGTTTAGTTCTTGGTGGAAATTGATTTTCTGCAGTTGGTTTGCGTTTGTCATTTTGCAACAATTAAAAATCAATTCATACCCAAATGTGGTAATTCAACGTAAAAAAAATGTTTTTTCAAAATAATAATTATCGACAATGTAAATTAAAAAAATCAATAAATAAATAAAAGTTATGAAGCAACGTAAAAAAAATCTCAAAATAATAATTATCGACAACGAAAAATATACTTCTTTCTTATAATAATTATTATGAAAACAAAAAAAATTTATTTCATGATAATATGATAGTAACAGGTCACGTAAAAGATTTCTTATTGGGAATAATTATTATAAAGCAATATTTTTAGAAATTTCTTAAATAAGGGCAATTTTTTTATTTCCATATGGATAATAATTATTTTAGGTCTCTGCTATTTAGTATTGAATCTCATTATCCAAAATATCATATATGTTCAAGAAAATGCTGCAAGAATTTTCCACATTCCATTTTAAAGGCTCTCTCATTAAAAGCTTTAAATAATTTTGCTATTTTCAAACACTCTAACCGTGGGATGCTTATTTCGAATTGTAACTTTTTATTATTCTCAAATTATTTCCACTGTTCTTGGTAGGCTCACTCTAACCTAAACCTGTTCTATATTTGAATTAACCCAACACCGTCTGTCTTGTGCTCGAAATAGCCCAAAAGCCTTGGCATCTAATGCGGCTGAAAAACCTTTTTTACGCTTCCCTTAATGCAGTGAATTCAGTGTCTCGTGTATAGGACTTGAATGTGGCCAAAATATAAAAGCATTTGGCCACACTTTGCCAGTATTCGTTTCAAGTTGGCGCTGTCGCTGTGTTGGTGCGTTGGTGTGCACGTTTACATTTTCGTCATTTATTTTAATCAATAGTCAAATACCTTGACACAAGCCTTGACAAAACGGTTGTTTATGGTTTCATGGTCTCATTGCTGTACCAATCCCGCGCGTTCTTTGTATGTATACTCATACATACATACATACCTGCATATGTTTGTGTATATGAATGGTTGCCAGCATAAAAAGTAAACAAACTTGTCGAGTCTAGTTTTTTGTCATTTTGCATTCTCTGCAAAAACTTTTGCACTACACGAGTGCAGAGAAATCACTAACACACACACACACAAACAAATACTCGAGGCGAACGGTTGTGGGGGAGATGGCACAGCCACACTCATTTATTATTTCAAGTGGCACTGATGAAGAATTTTCCAAATCAAGAGTCGCACTGAAGCGCTGCAAGCTGCAGGCCATTTGTGCGCCGAAGGAAGGGCGAAGGGATCAATGCAGGCAAAGCAGCAA
Organism: Melieria picta; assembly: GCA_964056695.1. NCBI lineage: Eukaryota > Metazoa > Arthropoda > Insecta > Diptera > Ulidiidae > Melieria > Melieria picta. Next base: position 5,769,374 of record OZ057399.1, on the reverse strand, counting down.
AGAGCAGCCGAAGAAGCTACGCTGAGGCTGTTGCTGCTTATGCGCTCGAAGGCGAGTTATCCTGTGCTGCTTGTTGACGAGGAGCGTGTTTATATGTGAGTGTGTGTGTGTGTGTGTGTACGTTTAGGAAGATATAAAAATTGTACTTATTCATATGAAATGCCAAGGGGGAACTTCAATTTTTGTGCTATTTTTGGTATTGCTGTCATTGCCACAGCCATTTCGTGTGTGTGTGTGCATGTGTGTCAGTGTTTGTGTGTGTGCGCGCTATGAATAATTGATGCGTCGTTTTGCTGTAAGTCAGATTCGTTATGGGTTTTTTTTTCATTTTTCGGCGACATTGCGTCCAAAAATTTAAATTCACAATTGCACAACGACATAATCTCATCCATGACGAAGCCAAGACTTGTGCGTAGATCTTGAAGGACATTTATATGTCGCACTCTGTTTAGTTACTTGAACTGAATTAAAGATGTTACAAATTAGAACTGGTGTGCATGAATTCAAGTATTACATATGAGAAGTAGTTGAAATATCCTTATTCTGTTTTTTTTTAATGAGTTGGCTGGTGAATATAACAAGTGATGTGGTCTTCAGAGTTTTGAGAGTAAAAGCTTGAAATTATATGCTACATGAAGTAAATAGTTGAGTGTTTGTTAAATGGTTCTTCAATTTCAGAAAATGTTGCATATGAAATATATATAAAAACTAACTTAGAGGATATTCCTTTGGTGCTGAATCAGTGTGTGTTGCGTGTTCAGTCAGACAAGATAAATGAGACATATCGTTTAAATTTATATACTGCACTTTTATGTTTATGAGACAGTACAAAGAAGCAAAAGTGTTCCTTATTCATTATTTATTGCCTGAAGTATAGCCGCGACCGGAGCACGACAGTCTGCGGGAATACTTGCATAGTCTTCTAGACTAAAATGGCTGTGATATTCTGAAACATAGATTGTGATGGATATAACACTAGATACACGAAAAATGCACCTAAAAATAAAAATGTTTTCTAGACTAACTTTGGAACTGAACGCGAAACTGAAAATCAAAGAATTTTTTTAAGAAGCGTTTTCGAAAAATCTTTGAAAAACCAGTTTTTCCCTGTTATTTCAGTTATGAGCACATATCTCGTAAACAAATCATCCGACTAACACAAACTGTCCGTCGGTCGGAAGATAATACCTTAGCCTTTCCAGCGATACACAGATTGTCCTAATCAGATGAGATTTGGGGAAGTTACTGACGGTGAAAGTTATAAAAAAGTGAATTTTTCGACCAATTTAAAAAATCATAAATTTTCGAATGTTTTTTATAGATAAAATAAATGATCTCCTCTGGTTTTAAAATCTAAGATGAAATATATATTATTTGAGCAAATATTAAGCCTAACATTAATAGAATTGAAAGAAAAATGACAATGTTATGTTACACTGAGCGAAAACACCAACTTTGCATTTATTATACGGTGCGAACAAATTTTTTTATTTTTCCGAGACCCATCCAAATGTTGATACAGGCGTGAAATTAGAGGTAATTTATAGTAACCTGGCATAGTCAGTTTTTCATTTTCTGACCCAAAGTCCTTTTTAAAGGACTTTAAAATTTTACATACGTAAGCTAAACGATAATTTTTTTGAAGCTTTTGCGAAATATTTATATTTTAAAAACCTAGAAAACAGATGAAAATATTTCAAGTTTTCACAGAAATCAAATACTGCCCTCTTATATTTGTTTCTGTTAAAAAAGTGACTCACGGTAGTTTTGACTATTTATTATAATTTTTATTATTATTATATTATTATTATTTTTATTTTAGTATTTATTTATTATTATTTTATACCTACTTTCTCTATAAATAAGCAACTGTTTTTCATCAATATTAATTTCTTTCACAAATATTGTATTCTGTAGGGTTTGAAACCCAATTATGATTCGATTTTTAATGAGCCAAGTGTGACTTCTTGCTACTCTGGACCAAAGATAGCCTCTCTTACATTCATCCGTTCATCTACCTACTCGTATCTGCTCCAGCATTAGTATTTTTGTTCCTTCCTTCCATCTGTACAAAAACAACAATGTAGCATCTTCACTTCACTTTCTGCAACTACCTTCAACAAATCAAAATATCGTAGATGCCTGCATTCTCATAACATCTCTGAGGTCAGCCAGCATTCACTACAGTCGCCTTCATGGTTGCATGAATAATGTGTTCGGCTTCATGCACTCGCCACTTGATGTGCACACCACGCTGGCCAATGATGCCCCCCACACCACCTTCCGTATCCGTCTTATATTAACCAACAAAGCGAATTCAGTGCAAAATTTCTATATGGAAATTCATTGTAAAGGAGGCCATTGTCGATAGTTGGCATTTGCGCGTGCAACTGCTACGGGTATGTTGACCTAAGTACGAGTAGCAGCGAATAGGGCAAACTTTACTACACACACACACACACACACACCCACATATACAGCGTTCGCATTAATCAAAATAGTAGCACGTGCCCCGCCGAAACTATGTAAACGTAAAATGTGAATTGTGTACGTTGGAAAATGTAAATGGCAGGCAGTTGTTGTTGTTGCCAGCTTTACAGCCAATATTTGATTCAGTGAGAGACTGTAGCTTGCCAAGTGTGCAAATCGCAATGCAACACAATTTTATTTATTGGCACAATTTATTTGCCAGCGAAACCCGACTGAATTGAGTGCTGAAGGGAATTCTATCGTAAATTAAATTATTGCTATGCGTTGCCGGGTTAAGAGTGGAGCAGAGCGAAGCAGAGAGGGTAGATAGGGGAATGTTTCGATAAAGGCCGCCAGAATTGTTTTAAGGGGTTTCAAATGCAGAGTGATGGGCCGAAAGAAGGACTAAAGGTTAATTTTTGTAAAATATTTATTAACCCTTTCGATTCCGAATTTTACCCTTTGTCTCGATATTACTTTTTGGTGTTTAAATCATGAAACACTTGGCTTAGAAGTGTGCAGACGACATTTGAAATCGCCACGCCTCTATGTTAGAGTTCTAGAGCTAGTTTACTTTTGAACAATTTTAGCTTAAAACGGGTTAAATGAATTTTGTATCAATATTTTTAATTACAGAAAAATTATTTAATATTTATGGAAAAATACAAAATTATCACTTTTTGATTTTATTTAACCATTATTAAAGAAACAGGGTTTTGATCAAACGCGCCCAATTCGTAGACTTCAATTAGAACACAAACTTTCCCTGATATCGCTGCAAATTATTGGAAATTATTTTGGGGATAACAGTAACATTTTTGTAATTGCTTTGATTAAGTATTGTTGGTGCCTACTTAAATTAAACCCATAAATTAATCTTAGCTTTCGCTATAAGATGACAAATAGGTGAAGTTGCTCTCAGGCAACTGTGGGGTCGAAAGAGTTGAGCCTCAAATTATTGATGATTATTATTTCTGATTTTTGAAAGACTCATACAAATTTTAGGAAAATCAAAATATTTCAATATCGAAATATTCATAGAAATATCTTGTAATTCATTTTTATAATTTTTTAAAGTATTTTCCATTTGAAGCCAATGATTAATTTGACTAATTTGGTAAATAGCTCAATCTGCTACTACTCGGTCTGAAAGGGTTAATTTCAATTATGCTGTTTATGTTATGTATTTAATGTAGCCTGCAGCTGGGCCAGTGTGACCAGTAGGCGTTGTAGTAATATGTATGTGTGACAGTCGAGCGAATTTTAGTTAAAATTCTGCCCACACATGCGCGGCTCCACTTAACCGTAATGGGTTAAGTACAGGTGTCGCTTTAATTCATTGCGCCATTCCCTTCAAATTAAACATGACCGTTTAACATGGTCCATGATATTGCTGCCACCTCCGGGCTGTGTTGACTGATTGGGTAATTACCATAAATCGAAGCATAAATATGTGACAGCCACATTGGCGGCATTAACAAACAAAATCTTTTAAATCAATTGGTATTTTTTACTTTAGACAGGTCCCAAGATTTCATTTAGTGCTTTAAAAATTACATTAAAATTAAATTAGTTGTATAAGAAGGGATTGTGAAGGGAAGATTGTGTGAGAAAGAATTCACAATGGGCCAATTTGGCCTCCGATTGAAAGTGCTATCTCTATGCCGAACACACCTTTTTCTACCTAACCTAACCTAACTTAATTGTATTAGAAATAGCAACAGACCGAAAGTGGAAAATCTGCCAATGAATTTTATTGTTGTTTACGATAAATTTCCTATTATAAGAATTAATTAAATGAAAACAACAAATTTGCTCATTTCATACATGATCCGCGCATTTGTCACAGCATGTGAATACCGCCAATGTTACACGGAAATTTGTCCACTTGTGCAAATTTTCACACATACATGTTTATATGTGCGTTTGTGTGTTATTGCTGTGCGTCACACTGCGCGCTCGTAAAATGTGAATTTAATGAACATTGAACACCCATTAAAAAGTGATTCATTATTGTCGTTCAGGCGTAAGGTAAACAATGACATAACATTGCACAACAACAACAAGGATACCTACCTACCATGCATATGTATGTATTTTTATGTTTATATCGGCATAAACATTAAATCACAGCGCGCCTTCGCCAAAATCTTTCAGCAGGTCACCCGTCCCGCTGTGACGTCGCAGGCGCTGCGTGGCAACACGCGTCTTCATACCATCTGCCCTTCGTGCTGCTCTGTCTTCCTGCCATGCGCCGTCAGCCGCAATGACAAGACAAATCGCCTGTACTGAAGGCAATGTGCCCGCGCGCCGAATTCGCGCCTGTCGTTGGGTGGCGTTGGGTCTGGGTCGCGTTGCTTCAAAATTTGCTGCCGACTGCTGTGATTTTATGCTCAACGCACATGAACATAGACGCACATTGGTTTGTGTGAGTGTGTGCAGGTGTATGTGTTAGCATATGCAAATTGCTTGCGGAAAATCGATTTTGATTTTGACATGATAAAAAAAAAATACTAACATAAAATTACCTTGGCAACATTTACGACATAGAATACGACGCACGACGTTTAATGCTGCATTGAATCTTTTTACGCTAAGAAAAAAATCGAGTGCAGTTAGTGTTTCGCCCCCAAAAGAAGAGAGGCTTAGGCCCACAACTACAGTTCTAATCAATATTTGAGTTTGACAATAATAACTAAAAACAGTTGAATTGACTAAAAATAATCGATTATTCGATTATTAGTAGTAAAAATAATCAAAAATCCATCATTTATGATACTATTTTTTTTGCAAATAGATTACTTTCACAAAAAATTTACTAGAAAATATTTCAATTACCTCGAAATAATCGATTAGTCGAAGTAAAAATAGTGTATCATGTTTGGTAAAATCGATAATTTGTGACACGTTTTTGTGAATTAATTAATTTCGACAAAACTAACTAAATTGTATAATAATTATAATAAATTATATTAAAAAAGTTATATAAAAATTGAATAATTGAATAATAATTGAATAATAAAATTAATCAATTATTCGATTACTCGTAGTAAAAATAATCGATTATATGGTAAAATCCATCATTTGTGATCATTTTTCTTTGTAAATTGATTACTTAAAAAAGAAATTTTAATTATGAATTGATTATTTTTACAAAAAATTGACTAGAAAATATTTCAATTACCTAGAAATAATCGATTTGTCGAAGTAAAAAAGGTAAAATTGATAATTTGTGACACTTTTTTGCGAATTGATTAATTTCAAAAAAACTAACTATAGAATAATTGAATTGACTAAAAATAATAAATTATTCTTTTACTCTTAGTACAAATAATCGATTATATTCGATAAAATTCATCATTTGTGATCATTTTTCTTTGCAAATTGATTATTTTTAACAAAAAATTTAATAGAAAATAGTTCAATTAACAAGAAATAATCGATTATTCGAAGTAAAAATAATCGATTATATTCGGTAAAATCCATCATTTGTGATCATTCTTTTGCAAATTTATTATTTTTAACAAAAAATTTAATAGTAAATATTTCAATTACTTAGAATTAATCGATTAATCGAAGTAAAGATATTGTATTATGTTTGGTAAAATCGGTAATTTGTGACAGTTTTTTGCGAATTGATTAATTTCAACAAAACTAACTGAATTATATAATAATTATAATAAATTATATAATAAAATTATATTATAATTGAATAGACTCAAAATAATCAATTATTCAATTACTTTTAGTAAAAATAATCGATTATATTCGGTAAAATCCACCATTTGCAAATTGATTATTTAAAAAAAAAATTATTAAAAATTGATTGATTGAATTGAATTGATTATTTTCACAAAAAATGTTTTAGAAAATATTACATTACCAAGAAATAATCGATTAGTCGAAGTAAAAATAGTGTATTATGTTTGGTAAAATCGTTAATTTGTGACACTTTTTTGCGAATTGACTAATTTCAACAAAACTAACTACATAATAATTGAATTGACTAAAAATAACCAATTATTCGATTACTCGTAGTAAAAATAATCGCTTATATTCCGTAAAAATACATCATTTGTGATTATTGTTTTGGCAAATTGATTATTTTTAACAAAAAATGTAATGCAAAATAGTTCAATTAACAAGAAATAATCGATTATTCGTAGTAAAAATAGTCGATTTTAGTTGGTAAAATCAATAATATGATATGTGATATTTTATTTTGCAAAATTATTATTTTCAACAAAAAACATTAACTAAAAAATAGTTGAAATGAATGAAAATAATCGATAGTTCGATTACTCGTAATTTATTTTTATCATTATGTATTATTTTTTATTTTTTTATTAATTTTTTTTATTTTTTGTATTTTTTATTTTTATTATTTTTATTTGTTTTTTAATCATTTATTTTTATTTTTTTTATTATTATTTTTAATCAAATCGATTAAACCCATTAAAATTTTTTTTTACATATTTCTTTTACAAATCGATTAACCCTTATTCTCATACCCAAACTTACTAACGTCGTTTGGCACCCGGGATACCCGGGTACCCATTTCATGAAATTTTTAAGTTTTCAATATAGAAAACAAAATTTTTTAAATATATGATTTGTTCGCTTTTCACCTAAATAACGAGGATCCGGAAGGTAAAAAAAAAATGTTCATTATTTGTCAGTTTTTTTCACGAAAATACATCGCAGTGGGCACCCGGGTACCCGGGTATGAGAATAAAGGTTAAATGGACTCAGAATCAATGATTATTTTTAATCAAATCGATTATTTTTTTACTTAAATATTTTGTGTAATTCCATAATGCAAAAAAAATCAATCAATCAAGAGTTATTTTCAACAAAAAAAATTAACTAAAAAATTGTTGAAATGATTTTCATAATCGATAATCCGATGACTCGTCATTTTTTTATTATTATTTGTTATTCTTTATTTTATTTATTTATCTTCATTTTTTGTATTTTTTATATTTTTTAATTTTTATTTATTTATAATAAAATTCTCGTTCACAATGTTTGTTACCATACTCCTCCGAAACGGTTTGACCGATTTTTATGAAATTTTACATGCATATTCAGTAGGTCTGAGAATCGGCTACTATCTATTTTTTATACAAGCAAAATCTTTAAAATTGAATATTCGCCACCTCACGTATTTCATTATAGAAAAAAAAACGAAGTTTGCCGGGATGTCATAAAATCTTTAAAATTGAATATTCGCCACCTTACGTATTTCATTATAGAAAAAAAAACGAAGTTTGCCGGGATGTCATATGTGTCATATGTCTAGAAATTCCCTAGAAATAATTTATATGGCAAAACAACGTTTGCTGGGTCAGCTAGTTTATTGATATATTTGTATTTTTTATTCATTATTATTTGTAATCAAATCGATTAAATCCATTACAATTAATTTTTTTATTTTAAATCGATTAAATGAATCGATTAAAATACATTTAAACTGTGTAATTGCGATATGTGCATTTTTGAGCGCAGCGCAACGTGGCGTATGAGTGTCATTTAATTATAATTAACACTCATATAATTGACACTCATACGCCACGTTGCGCTGCGCTCAAAAATGCACATATCGCAATTACACAGTTTAAATGTATTTTTTTTTGATTGGTGTCTTAAGCAAATGTGTTGGTCGTTAAAATATCTACAAACTTGCCGAAGACAGTAAAGCGATATTCGGAACGATTTAGGACCTACTTAAGCGACAAATTTGACGAAAATTACCAAACTTCAAAGTCGGATTTCTCATAAACTAGAGCCAATCTTACCAAACGGCTGGTGGATCTCAACTCAGTATACCTATAGAAAACTCACCCAGTAGGTCCCCCCCATGTCTAAATTTTTGAGGGCAAATTTCACGCACAGTGTAATCAATGATTATTTTTAATGATTATTAAACGATTATTTCTTTACGTAAATATTTTGTGCAATTCCATAGTAAAAAAAAATTAATCAATCAAGAGTCAGTAAGAATTGGCTTTTAGTCAAAAGTAATTATTTATTGTGGTGAACACGTTGAAGTTTTGGCGGCATCTCCCAAACCATTAGAATAGTGTCGATCTAGAAGAGATTCGCTTCTGACAACAAGTGCATACATTCAACTTTGCTATCATTCCTACAGCTTCTAAACCCAGTGAATTCCAATCATTGAAAGCAATCTTTGCCAGAAGAACCAATGACATGAAAAATAAACTTTTAAAAATCTTTTCTTTTCGTTGCTTTCTCTATAAGCAGAGTTTCTATATTTCAACTAAAAACTACCTCAACTCACCACTCAAAATTTCCACAGTGTAGCTCAGTGCTCATCTCTGAGTCTTCGTCGCCTTAAATGTTATCAAAGCGTCGTCGTTTAGCTGAACAATGACTGTAGGCGTAGACAGTGTGCACATGAATTCGTGCTGAAGATGTTCAACCTGCTGCGCTCTTATCTCAGTGAACAACATATGGTTTTTGTCAAATTCAGGGGGTGCCTGTTTATCGATTTCGAGAATCATTGAGCCATCTCCCATCATGCTTACAGACATAATTGATTTCGGTACTTGATGTGCGCGCCGTGAAACTTTTGCGCACATAATCACGGCTGCAGTTGAAATTTTCATTATTTTGCTGTCATAGCTTGCAGTGAATAAAAAATTAAACACTATTAATAAAGCGAAAAGCCGAAGAGCGGATGCGCGCATCAAATCGGTTTAGCTGGTCGCGGCGTTCAGAGTTGCTGCCACTGTTGGCAACTCTGGCCGCAGTGGCGTGAGCCTGTTGCGTTGCTTAATTGCCGCGTCGGGCTGTCGGCTCTGATGGCTATCAAGTTTTTCTTATTTCCTTTTATTCGTGCCCACACACCAACACGCAAGCACGCACGCACACACATATACACAAAAGTCTAAGCTGATTTATGGTTTAAATTGGGCAGCGCAATAATTTGCTGGGTTTCCCAGTCAATGTGTGTGTGTGTGCAATTAATTAATTTTCCATTGTTTATGAAGCACTATTAGCGTTAAATGCCGATGCTGAAACCGCTCGTTGACAGTCTGCCGGTCATCCGGTCGTCTGTTTGACTGTCCGTGCGTCAACGCTTCCTTCCGCCACTTGCGACTCTCAATGCTGCCAAGCGCCCGCACACATTTGCATTTCCATTGTTGTTGTTGTTGTTAGTTGTGTTGTTGTTGTCAGCAGGCGACAACATTCGCCGCCCTGTGCACGTTTGCCGCAATGGCGTTGCCCTTATTGCCATTGTTGCTATTGGCATTTTGTTGTTGTAATTGTTGCCCGTGTTGTTGTTGCTTTATATCAATTATGCATGCCACATTGCGTTGACTTCAGACTTGTGCAGCTGCAGTTGTGCATGCAATTTCCGTTTCCGGGAAAGCAGACAAACAGTCGACAGTCGCCGCACGCAGCGGCCAAAACGAAGCGAGAGGAAGCGAATTAGACGTAATTGGCTTTAGTTTCATGAATTAATTTGTAAATTTGTACGACATAATGATTCATGTGCTGGCAAAGTTAAATTTTAAGTAGTCGCTTGGAATTTGTTTGCGCTGGCAATGCTGCATTTAGGGCACAAACATCTTCATCTCGGTACGCCAACCGCCCACAACCGGACATGTGACTTGACTCACAAAGCGCAAAGTTATTGGCCATAATTCAATGGCATCTGACATTCGGATGAGTCACTCGGGCTGTCTGGCTTCTGAGCGAGAGCCAGTTGTGTCCTCATGGCGACTAATTATTCAACGAAATATAGCTATATGATTATAAAAATAAGTGAATAATACTATTTATTCCAATCATTAAGTACTATTCGATTTGTATCATTTGCAATCACAGTTATGCGATTATGATATTTAGTCATGGTTACATGAAGAAAGTGAGGTTAAGTGGCCAATTGACATTGGGAATTTTCGCCAGGCTTTGTTTGTGTCTGGGAGAAGGTACTTTCCTACTTGCTGCTATTTCCTAAGGGATTTCGTAAAATTAAGCTTATTTGCAAGTATCATTTCAAGAACCAATATCAGGGTTTTGAGGTCTATAGTTTAAGAATAATTGAGCAGGAAAATTGAACTGTGACTTTCAGCTCTGAAATTCGAATTTCCGATTCTTCCTTATATTCGTCTTAAGCTAATTTGAATTCTTTGCTTTCCTTTCATTTTTAATTGAATTTGAGATTTCATTGATTGTGCTTCTTTATTTGAGCTTGTGAAGTTTATTGCTGTGGCAAGAACTCTACGACAGTATAGTCGAATCCCAAATTGTGCTTTCGATGAGCCCATTACAAAAGCCTTGGCTGAGTTTAATTTCAGCTTCCATAGTAAATCCATAGATCAGCCTATAGATAAATCTTGAATCGAGCAGATTTAAAGAATCCTTTAGATGCTATTGAATCATAATTTCGCTGTGCCCAAAAGATTCATGTCATAGATTACGCTGTGCAACAAAAATAAAAAAAATTTTCAGACCGGAAAAAATCGATATGGGCGTGAAACTAGAGACCAAACATAGTAATACTGCGTACTCAGCTTTTCATTTCTACATCCTTTGTCCTTTTAAAAGGACTTCAAAATTTTGAAGGGGATACAAAATAAAATAAAATAGAAAAAATACTTTACCTCGTTGGAATATGTATATCAAATGAAAGAGGAAAGGCTCACGAATTGAAATAAAATTAATTTTTTATCTATTTGTAGAAAAAGGATATAAAAAGCTCCTTTGAAAATTTTAATCCTTTATATCTTTGAAAATTTACTAGGAATTTTTTTGAAAAGTAAGTATGTAAAAACCCAAAATCTCCTTGATCACGTGTCAAAATTTCATTATTCTCGCTTCATTGATTTTGTATCTTTTTATTATTTAAAATACTGATACGCAAATAAATCAGAATTTTTGTACTTCATTAGAATTGCAGCTTCCGCCTTTTTTTAATAACTTTCGAACCAATACAGTTAGAGTAATAAAATTTTGAAACGTGATCAAGGAGATTTTGGGTTCTAACATACTTACTTTGCAAGAAAATTCGTTATAAATTTTCAAAGATATAAAGGATTAAAATTTTCAAAGGATCTTTTCATATCCTTTTTTTACAAATAGATAAAAAATCAATTTTATTTAAATTCTTGAGCCTTTCCTCTTTCATTTGATAAACGTATCGTCATATTCTAACGAGGTTAAGTATTTTTTATGTTTTTTTTATTTTTTATCCACTTCAAAATTTTGTAGTCCTTTTAAAAGGATGTAGAAATGAAAAACTGAGTACGCAGTATTGCTATATTTGGTCTCTAGTTTCACGCACATACGGATTTTTCCCGGTGTGAAAAATGTTGTCGCACGGTGTTATAAATAAGAAAAAATACACCATTTTGGAGGTTCTCATTCAACATGAACTTTCCCGAATGCGTGAGATTTTGTTGACTTTGATGACCTTCAAGTGTATTTAGACGATATCATAGCTAACAATTTGCAAATCCGTCACAATTAGTGGATCGCAGTAGCAACAGTAAAAAAAAAACATTACAAACTTTAAAAACCTTGTAAGAAAATTACAAAAATTATTTCAACAATTACAAAAACATTACAAGCTTTAAAAAACTTGTAAGAAAATTCCAAAAATTATTTCAACAATGCAATCACACAATTCGCTTATTAGAAGCAACATATTCCACATTGATGGGGAATTTATTTGGTTTTAGTGTGGCTGTCAAGGCTGCCAAACGGTCACTCTCGCCACAAGTCTGCCAAATTGTCAGCAGTAATTCATTCCAACAAAAACAAAACAGCTTTTATGAGTTCATGACAAACGCAAACGCATGCCGAGACGAAGGCACCTCTGCCTACCCTACACACATACCGACATACATATGTGCGTGTGTGTTAGTTTATGTGTCCACACAAAGGCAAACAACTTAAAAGTAATTAAAATGCGCCGCTTGAATGCCATAAATTATGCTAAAACATACCGGCCACATTGCTGCGTGCGCAACAACAACACAAACAGCAAAAACAAAAACAACATCAGCAATGACACCAAACAACACTCACTCACATATGTAGCTAACAATAATGACAACAAAAACATCAACATCAGCGTCAACAACAGCATTGCTATCAGCAACATAAGCAGCAACAACAACAACAACAACAAACATAAACAGCAACGTCAACAACTTCATCAACAATGAAGCAACAATGTCAAAAGCAGCGGCACTAACATGAATAACAACAATAACAACCACAACAGTCTCGGTCATAACCATAGCAACAACAACAACAACAACAACAATGCCGACAGCGACAGTCAATGACATCGACATCGTCAGCAGTTGACGACGTTAGTAAAGTGTTTGTTGGCAAATGGCATGCTGTCGCCTTAATTGTAACACAACAACAAACACTACTACACTAAACAACAACAACAACGGTGTGAGACAAAGTGTGCCCTCAAAACTGCTTGGCAATGTTTTAGTGTCGTTGTTGTCGTGCTGTCATTTTGTCTTGAAAAGCAGCAAAATGTGAAAGAAAGCTTTAAGGCGTTTTCTTGGTTAGGTAGGAAAAACAATTTGCATTAACTAATTAATTGACTAATTAATTCATTTTATAAGACAACAATTAACAATAATCAGTTTTAAAATGCCTTTTAATTTGATTTGTTTGCAAGCCACTAGTTTCACTGTTCTTTGTGAAGTGATGTTCCAGTGGATATGCATTAGAAACTACTGGACTCGGTTCACAGTGCGATGGACGGTTTACTCTGCGAACGACAACATTCAAAGCTTTTGATGCTGCACCGCCTTCTCCTTGTTGATTCTTGTGGAAAATAGTGAGCAGTTTTCTTAGAGCAAACCAACTAATTTCAGTCATCGCTGAATAGTTGGCACTGTTGCCAGATCAGGAGATTTCCTTCTAGATTTAGGAGATTCTTGGCCTTTTAGGAAAATGTTTAAGAGGAAAAAGTTTAGGGGATTTATATTTTATGTTAGGGGTTTTTTCTGATCCTATGTGAATTTTTAGGAGATTTAGGAGAAGTATGAAGTATTGGGAACACTGGCAACAAAACATATTTTGGCAACTATTTTAATAGTCAAAGTATCCTATTGTGTAAACAATTTTTAACACAATTATGGTGTTCACAGTTCAGCGGTATCTAGCATGTTAAATTTCCCACCTGGCAATTTTCCCGAATTTTCCCATATGGTATCTCAATTGTTTTTGTTTTGTATGAAAAACAGAGATACCGGTAGTTTCAAAATTTGCCGCACTGCCGAGCATGTTTATTGAAATAGTCAAAAAACAAAGTCAAATTAATTTGTTTACACAATCTCCAGAAGGAATTTTTTTGAGTACTTTATGCCACTATCGGGACGATTTTTTTATTTGATGTTCAACGTTTGTTTGCTATTTGAGCGAGGCATTTTTATTTTGAAAATTTTTCCACAATTGTTTGAAAGATATACAATGGGATGCTCACAGTTAGATCGTTATTTTTAGGGAAAGTTGAACGAAATAAATTTTCCCGCAAACTGTGAATACCATAAATAATTTTAATTTTTTTTTCTTGTTCTCACTTATTTCTGCTACAATGAAATGCCGCCAAAAATTTCACTTTTTATTTAATTCATTTGTTAAGTGTGTTTTTTTGTTGTTGTTAAGCTGAAGATGAATAAAAAAGGCTGCAATAAAAAAATTATATGAATATATTTTAATTTTTTACGAAAAGTTTTATTCCTTTAAAATGACGCAAATTATAAAACACTTTAAGGAGATTTTTTTAACTTTTGGGAGGCAATTTCAAAATTTTTTTAAGATTTAGGAGAAAGTCATTTCAGGTATCTGGCAACACTGATAGTTGGTTTGGACTCCAGTCGAAACTGGTTTAGGGGCGCTTTGGCTGCAAGGCTCCAACTTTGTCACTGCCTTTTTCTAAGAAAAAGAAGAAGACACGTTTCAAACAACTAAACAATCTTTGACAAGCCAAAAGAGTCTTATTGTACAATAGAAGATAATGATTTTATACTAAAATCAATCTAAAATCAAGGAGAGAAAATCCTATTGTACTATTACACCGTGCGAAAAAAATTAAAAAAAATTTTCACACCGGGAAAAAAACCATATGGGCGTGAAACTAGAGACCAAATATAGTAATACTGCGTACTCAGGTTTTCATTTCTACATCCTTTGTCCTTTTAAAAGGACTTCAAAATTTTGAAGGGGATAAAAAATAAAAAAATATAAAAAATACTTTACCTCGTTGGAATATGGCGATATGTATATCAAATGAAAGAGCAAAGGCTCAAGAATTGAAATGAAATGAATTTTTTATCTATTTGTAGAAAAAGGATATAAAAAAGGTCCTTTGAAAATTTTAATCCTTTATATCCTTGAAAATTTACATGGAATTTTCTTGAAAAGTAAGTATGTTAAAACTAAAAATCTCCTTGGTCACGTGTCAAAATTTCATTATTCTCGCTTCATTGATTTTGCATCTTTTTATTATTGAAAATACTGATACTCAAATAAATTAGAATTTTTGTACTTCATTAGAATTGCAGCTTCCGTCTTTTTTTAGTAACTTTCGAACCAATAAAGTTAGAGTAATGAAATTGTGACACGTGATCAGGGAGATTTGGGGTTTCAACATACTAACTTTTCAAGAAAATTCTATGAAACTTTTCAAGAATATAAAGGATTAAAATTTTCAAAGGACCTTTTTCATATCCTTTTTTACAAATAGATAAAAAATTAATTTTATTAAATTCTTGAGCCTTTCCTCTTTCATTTGATATACATATCGCCATATTCTAACGAGGTTAAGTATTTTTTATATTTTTTTTATTTTTTATCCCCTTCAAAATTTTGAAGTCTTTTTAAAAGGACAAAGGATGTAGAAATGAAAAACTGAGTACGCAGTATTACTATATTTGGTCTCTAGTTTCACGCCCATATGATTTTTTTCCGGTGTGAAACATTTTTTTAATTTTTGTCGCACGGTGTTATAAAACCATTTTAGGAGATTTTGTAACTTTTGGAAGGCAATTTCAGCATTTTTTTAAGATTTAAGAGAAAGTCATTTCAGGTATCTGGCAACACTGATAGTTGCTTTAGACTCCTGTCGAAACTGGTCGAAACTTTGTCACTGCCTTTTTCTAACAAAAAGAAGAAGGCACGTTTCAACCAACTAAATAATCTTTAACAAGCTGAAAGAGTCTTATTGTACAATAGAAGAAAATTATTTTATACTAAAACCAATCTCTTTTCTCGCTCCTTGTGTACTATTACAATGAGCCAACTTGCCGGCCAAAATGTATCGTTCAGCATTCATTTTATTCTATTTCGAAATGAGCTCAGCAACGTTTCGTCAGTCCTTGAAATCAATTTGTGCGATTCTTATCGGCGAGAGGACAACCTTGACGAATTACTCATCGCCTCATTGCCCAACAGAAATGTCATCGTTAAAGGTTGTTTGCTGTTTATTGCCCACATAAAACTGCACATAATAGTTACACCTGTGGGGCCCTCAAATGGCCCAAACAATTACAAAAAAACTTCCGTCCTCTTTATTAAGTGCCGGACTCGTCTGCAGCCTCATTGGTGCCCAAACTGTTTGTCTAACGCTGACAGGGTCGGCAAACATGCACCATGTCATGTAAACTGACACCATTTACAAACGTTTGCGCAACGTTCATTGCGCACCGCTGTCCGTCTGTGTTCGCATGTTGGAATTAGTATGTAAATATGTATGCGTCGGTGTGCCGTCAGCCATGGCTACTGAAATTCATTGTCGTTCAGCATCCACTTTCGCTCTGTCGTGCACATTCCTGCATCTCTTCGCCGCACGCGCCAACGATTTTGTAGTTTTTTTCCCCCGGCCGGACGATGTCCTCAATGTGGCACGCATCCTCGTCAACGTTCTCATCATCATCTGCGGCGCACTTCTGTCCGTTCGCAGCGCTCGTCTGCGCTTGCAAATATTTTATTAAGATGACATCACTGTTGCTGTGTTCTTGCCGCCGCATTTGTAGTCGTTACTTAGGCCACAACCGCAAGCGCAGAACTTGGCAAATATTGGTTTTCGGTTTACTGGTTTGGTTTTCATTTCGTTTCGTCGTCGTCGGTCGCAAGCACGCACTCGAAATGGTTTCACTGAATTTCTGACAGCGCTTTTCGCCCACTCATTCACTCGCTGGCCGGCAGGTGGAGTGACTAAGCGTGCTGTCCCGAAATGACTGGATTCCGCATCGCAATGCATTGGGTGCCGCACTCAAATTTCCGGCTGCTCGTTGTCTGCTGGAGCAGCTTCTCCTATTGCCAATCGATTAATCAGCAGATTTCGTGTTATTATTCTTGTTCGCTGGACCGACTCTCATGAGTGTGTGCGTGTGTGTGTGTGTTGCATGAGCTCAGCATCAGCGTTGGTTGTTTGGCTCGCTCGGCTGCTGTCATTCTATTGCTTTGCCTAATGAAGTGAAAACAACCAAATATTGGCAAAGCAGTAGCAACAATTGATCGCTCGCCGACAATGTTTTTTTTGCATACTATTACAACGATTGACATAATGGACGCAACGCAAATCCCAACGTTCTGTGCAACGGTTGCTTTTGTGTCGCTCGAGCAATTTGCGTTAATGTAATAAGATTTAATAATAACTGCAGAATACAATATAAACTATTTTGATGTCGCATATGTGTTGAGCTAATGGTTATAATTTGTTAGATGAAACTGCATACAAAAGCATGTCGTGCAGTATTTGAGCAACATTGCGCTGCAGCAATATTGGAATTCATAGCGGAATGGATTTTAATAAGAATAGATGAAAGAGAAGAAAATCCGTGAAGAGAAAATCATGGCATGAGGCAGAGGACCGCCCAGAAGAAAAATAAAATTCCTAGGTTCTTAATTTTACCGAAGTCGCCACGCCTCTTTGTTCGAGTTCTAGAGCTAGTTTACTTTTGAACAATTTTAGCTTAGAACGGGTTAAATAAATTTTGTAGCAATATTTTTTATTACAGAAAAATTATTTAATATTTATGGAAAAATACAAAATTATCACTTTTTGATTTTATTTAACCATTATTAAAGAAACAGGGTTTTGATTACACGCGCCCAATTTGTAGACTTCAATTAGAACACAAACTTTCACTGATATCGTTTCAAATTGTTGGAAATTATTTTGGGGATTGGGTAAAATTGTTTTTAATTTGCTTTAATTATTCGATTATTCGTATTAAAAATAATCGATGTTATTCGGTAAAATTCATCATTTGTGATAATTTTTTTTGCAAATTGATTATTTAAAAAAAATTTAATAGAAAATTGATTGATTGTATTGAATTGATTATTTTCACAAAAAATTGACTAGAAAATATTTTAAATACCTTAGAAATAATCGATTAGTCGAAGTAAAAATAGTGTATTATGTTTGGTAAAATCGTAAATTTGTGACACTTGTTTGCGAATTGAGTAAATTTAACAAAACTAACTATATAATAATTGAATTGACTACAAATAATCAATTATTCGATTACTCGTAGTAAAAATAATCAATTATATCCAGTATATATATATACTTTTGAACAATTTTAGCTTAAAACGGGTTAAATAAATTGTGTATCAATATTTTTTAATTACAGAAAAATTATTTAATATTTATCGAAAAATACAAAATTATCGCTTTTTGATTTTATTTAACCTTTATTAAAGAAACAGGGTTTTGATCAAACGCGCCCAATTCGTAGACTTCAATTAGAACACAAACTTTCACTGATATCGCTGCAAATTATTGGAAATTATTTTGGGTATAACAGTAACATTTTTTTTAATTTCCTTTGATTTCACTTCTAAAAATATTAATTTGTTAGTGCCTACTTAAATTAAACCCATAAATCAATCGTAGCTTTTGCTATAAGATGACAAATAGGTGAAGTTGCTCTCAGGCAACTTTGAAGTCAAAAGAGTTAATAAGAATAGATGAAAGAGAAGAAAATCCGTGGAGAGAAAATCATGGCGTGAGGAAGAGAAACGCATGGGTTGCTGCCCAGAAGAAAACTAAAATTCCTAGGTTCTTAATTTTACCGAGCTTTCAGCACTCGAAATCAGGAAGACAACCAGATTCATATTTATTTATTTATTTCGAGCTACGGAATGAATTCTTACAGACTAATTAAAAAATAGTGAACAAGTTAAGCTTAAATCGAGAGAAAGATGAATTAAAAAATAAAAATATATAAAT
>OZ057399.1:5643162-5745662 GCA_964056695.1 Melieria picta | reverse complement strand
TAATCTTTATTGCATTTCTTTAAAATGGTTTTCAATATTTCTTAAATATTTTGGTCTATTTTCTGAATATTTTGTGGAAATAGTTTCGAGTTTTTACTAGAAAATTGTATGTGTTTTCTAAATACATATTTGTGTGTATTTTTTGATTATTTTTCAAAATAATTATTCAATTTTTTAAAACAGTTTTGTCCTTTAATATTTTTTATTTCTTTTCTGAATTTTTCTTATCTTTTGTTTGCGTTTTTACTAAAAAATATGTATTTCCTAAATATTTGAATGTATTTTTTTATTTTTTGGCGAAATATTTATTCAATTTTTTTAAACAGTTTTCAGTATTTCTTAAATACTTCTCTATATTTTCTGAATATTTCGTCGAAATCGTGTTTTCTAGAAAGGATGTTTTTTAAATATTTGTGTGTGTTTTTTGATTATTTTCCGAAATACATACATACATTTTTTAAAATAGTTTTCTTCTTTTAATATTTTTTTCTGTTTTCTGAATACTTTGTCTTGTCTTTTGTTTGTGTTTTTACT
This sequence comes from Melieria picta, assembly GCA_964056695.1. NCBI lineage: Eukaryota > Metazoa > Arthropoda > Insecta > Diptera > Ulidiidae > Melieria > Melieria picta. Next base: position 5,745,128 of record OZ057399.1, on the reverse strand, counting down.
AAAAAATATGTATTTTCTAAATATTTGAGTGTATTTTCTGATTGTTTGGCAAAATATTTATTCAATTTTTTTAAATAGCTTTCAGTATTTATTAAATATTTTTGTTTATTTTTTGAATATTTTGTCAGTGTTAGTGTTATTGTTTTTACTTAAAATCTTATGTATTTTCTAAATATTTTTAAGTATTTTGCGAAATATTTATTCCATTTCTTTAAAATAGTTTTCAATATTTCTTTAATAAGTAATTCAGTATATTTTCTGAATATTTTTGTGCATTTCTAAATAATTTTATTAATTATTTTTTAATTCCATATATTTGTGAGTTTTTTGAATTACAGTCGTGTCTGGATATAGTGAAATAATTATTGCAAGGCCTGTTCACAGTATTGAGGTTGTTCACTATATCAAGGTTAACATTTTTGTTCAAAAACTCGTTTTATTTGCTCAAAATACACTTTTTGCTTTTTGCTTAAAATTGCTTTCAAAATTTTGTTCCTGATTTAGAGGCTCCATGTCAAAATTTGGGTGTTCACTATATAGGGTGTTCACTATACACAGACACGACTTTATTCTATATATTTGTATATCTATTTTTTTAATATTTTCTTTTGTAATTCCAATTGATGCGCAAATCTGCTACCCTCATTACTTTGTTTCTCTTTATATAATACATGGAAATTGATTTTCTCAATTTTCCATACAAAATAACAAAAACAAACATCATTATGACGCAACTTTTCGTTGCAACAAATACAATCATAATTTTCGATGTTCATCGCTAAGCAACAGTAAAACATTTTATTGAGCGCACATGGCGTATGAGTAACATTTTATGGCAAATACATACTTTATGTATGGCGAATTGAATGCTAGGCGCAAAGTGTGGTAAATCGTAAAAATCGAATTCGCCCAAATCGAATTCGCCCACATTCAAATACATATTCACACAATTACACAGATACATAACCACACGACACACACAATGCCGGCCCATGAACGCAGCAAAACAAAAATCACGCATCGCAATCGCTCCCCTCCACTGCGTTGTATACATCTTCATATTTGGTCGTATTGGATGAGGATCAGAAAATAGGTTAAAATCGTTTCGAAGACGGCGAACAACAGTCGTCGGTCCAGCGCAAAGAGACCGCATGCGGTGAAGGCGAATTGGTGCTGCTTGCCGCGTTGCTGCTGCAGGCGCAAGTAAAGCGCAAATTGTGTCAGCTGTCGGAAATCGGGAATTAAATAAAAAATCGAAAACGAAAAAAAATCAATATGGCACTGACTTGAAGAGGGCGACGAGAGTGCAGGAAAATTTAAATTGTTTGGTGTAGAACGCAAATCGTTTAAAGCATCAAAAGAGTGCGAGCTGGTGTGCGCTTTCAACGTTTGCGTTGCCCCGCCTGCAATTTTTCAATTACGCCATTTTGATGTGCGGCCATGTGTGAATGCGTTTGCGTATACGTGGCATGCAACAGACGCGCTGTAAGCCCACGCAACCAGATATGCGTTGACATAAGCGGCAACGCGTTTTTGCTTCCGGCATTTGCGTATAATTGTGTCAACGCAGCCTCCCGAACACAAACACACCCACACACACGCACAGCAACATCTGCGAAAACAACAACAATAATAAGAACATGAATAACATCATTAACTCACCGCTTCATCGAGCTGCGTCTCGATGCTGCGGCCGCAACGCACACGGCGCCGCCGCCGCCACGGCAGATAGACGCCGCTCTCGGCGAGCAAAGTGCGCGTTGCCAGCAAACGTGACTGCAGCTGCTGCGTGGCACAGACGACGAGGCACATGTCGACCAGCAGACTGACCACATAGACGGCCGCGTACGGATTGATGCGCAGCTCGGGCGCATGGAGCGTGCGCTGCTCGTGCCGGTGTTGTCGCTGCGGCCCCAGCAGCCCATGGCGGCTGTAGGTGGAAAAGTAGACAACGAACAGCTGCATCACGCACTCGAACAGCACGAACGCCAGCAGCATCAGCACGTTCGGCCCGTACAGCTGGCCGAGCTGGCGGCTGAGCTGAGCGGTGCGCGCGTGCTGTCGCCGCAGGCAGCGCAACACATCGACGAGGCAAAGCAATTGCTGCCGCTCGCGCGCCTTTGGCGGCCAGCGGACGTGCAAGTATCGCCCAGCTTGGTGCAGTAGGCTGCACAGCAGCGCGTTGAGTTGCCGGACGTGGCTGGCCAGCAGCAGCGTGCCCGCGTAGTACGTATTCAGCGTCAGCTGCAACACCAGCTGACAGTAGTAGGCGAAGAGCAGCGCGGCCAGGTAGCTGGGCCGCTGCTGCGCGCATTCGAAAACCGCCAAGAAGAGCGTCCACACGGGCGAGCAGAGCAGCGACAGCAGCTTCAAGCACAGCAGCAACATCGAACGCCGATCGAACTGCGGCAGGCGCCGTTCGCAGTGCCGCCACACTGCGGTGCGTAGTGTGCAGCGCAGCTGCAACATGCGGCGCAGGCACGTGACGACGGCGCGCTGCTTCCAGCTCTGCCAGATCAACGTGCCCGCCGCGCACACTTGCAGCATCACATAGCGGCTGTAGCCGACCAGCGACAGCAGCGCCGTCTGGTGCAGGAACTGCATCTCGACGTAAAGTGTGACGGTGGCGAGCGGCAGCGCGAAAATTACCAGCAACAGCGCTGTGTGCGAGTAGAGGCGCCAAAAGTGCGAGTGGCGAATGCGGCCGACGCGTCGGTCATTTTCCACGTTGTCGCAATGCCGATTGCTTTTGTTGTTGTTGTTGTTGTGGGGCTGGTGGTATGCAAGCGTTGTTATGCCCAGCAATTTCGAGAGCCAATAACCGGCTCGTAAAATGCAATAAATTATTTTAGTTTTATTTGCAATAATGTCAGCGACAGGGCGCCGCATGTGTCGGCGTTGCGGTGTTGGCATTTTTGCGGTGGCGCGCGCGCAAATCGTTGCAGCATTGGTCGGCAACTGCTGCTGACTGTTCAATTGATTTCAAACGTTGCAGTTGGACTGGTAAAAGACTGGTTTGTTGTTGCAATTGAGTGCTTGTGACTTGTGCTTGACACGAGAGTAAGTGGCTTTTCATAATTTATGATAAATAAGAAAGTTGACTGGTTGAGATTTGTACGAGCGCACAGTGATTCGCTCCATAGACAAAATTCAAAAAAATTTATATTCTCAGAATTTAACGACATTTTATTTTATTTTAATTATTTATTTTATTTATATATAATTCAGTCAAACAAAAATAAATTTTAAACAGACCATCTAAAAACTGGAATATTACAAAATAATAATTTTAAAATTATGATGTCATTTGAAAGGTAAAACTCCAACTAAGAAAACTGAAAAAAACAAAACATCTGTGCAAAAAATTAATTAGTGTCTGTGCAAAAGTTGAAACTTTTTTTTACAGAAAAATTTAAACACATATTTTCTGTTTTTTAGTCTATTGAGTAAAAAACATTGTAAAAATACATGGTTACCAAGAAGTTGCTAAAACTTTCAATATATATTAAGAAATGATGTGGCCATTTTTGCTTTTAATGTTTTCTCAAAATTTGCAAAGCTGAGGCTTCTACTTCACTTTTAATTGAAACTTTTTCTAAATGAAAAATCTGAAAATTGGCAAAACTTAGAGAAAAATATCTAAAAAGTATCTGAAAGTTCCTGTTCCTTGATTGTTTTTTATTTTGAGAAGCATTCTTTCTTTGTCGGATAATGTAATTACATCCTCCGATATCTTTCGATCTCAGAAAATAATTATATTTTAAAAGTGGTCTAAACACCTATTTTTCGACAAAATTTATTTTATTCATCCCTAAAAGTATGCAATCAGCATGAAAAATTGAGAAAACTGCAAAAAACCAAAACATACGTCTATTATTATCGTTTTTATTGCAAAACTAAAGGTTCCTAAAACAATTTCTGTTACTCTTTGGAATTATCAATGTTGACGTTACCGATTAAATGTAAAATCTGAAAATTCTAGCCAACACACTCGTTGCTATAGCTCACCAAAAATGACAAAAATAGCAAATTAAAGTCTCAGGCATTGCCAAACTACAAAATTTTAAGAAAAAAAATGAAGATTTCAATTCAGCAGACCATCGTTAACTAGTATACCAAATTTTATGAAGAACGGACCACTCCTTCTAATTTTGTCCCGCCGTTGTATGAAGTCGAATCACTGTGGAGCGATGCAATTGAATAATTGACATACAGGTGGGTTAGGAGAGTAACAAGGCGAGGGGAAAGAGAGTGCAATATGCGCCAATGTTGACAGGGAAATAATAATAATGCAGAAAGTAGATACGTGAAATAAATTTGAATGTTGGTAGAATGCAATTTATAGAGATGGGATAAAACTAAAGACAGGGATTCGAATTATTAAAAAGAAAGCACTTTAAAAGAAGACAAAATAATTTATAACAAATAACCAACACACAGAAATTCCGTCATGCAACAAAAGTTGTGTTGAATTTGTGGCAAATATGGTTTAAATTTTATTTGCATGTCTTTTCCATTACCATCACATGTCGCAATCGTTGACATACAAACAACCCAAAAACACACACACAAACACACATTGGTATTTTTACCAATGCATATGTAAACGTGTTTTTGTTGTGTACAATAAGACTAACAACAATTAGGCAACAACCGCAAAAACAAATTTTCAACACAATGAAAGAAGGGAGCGAATTTTACAGCAACAGCCGTATTAAGTGTAACAAAAAAAAGCAGTAAACAGTTATACCAATAATACCAGCAATAATACCAACAATAGCTACAATGAAATGTATTCTCGCATTTGCCATAACAAAGCGAACAATGCGAATTTAATTGATACGCATTTGTCACTAATTTGATAGACAGTTTAAATTTTCTGGCAGCGACACAAGTTGAGCAGAGCCACAGCTGATGCAGCGCTTTAGTTTTGGCTGAGTATTGTTAGTGTAGTTGTTAGTGTTCTTTTTGTTGTTGTTTCCATTGTCACATGCATGCATTTGTGTTTATTAGCTGTGCGATGCAATACACCCACCCACACACCCACACACACCCACACAAATACACATACACATAGAAATAATCGAATTGAGCTGTCAGCCATGATGCATGTTTAGGTGCATGCAAACGCGCTGATAAAATGACTTGCCTCAGCAACTTGCTGCACCGTGTTGCCACTTTGGCCTGACCGGGCCTGACTGACAGGTGTCGCTTGTTACAGTGACAAATGGGCAGGCCACGTGGGTGCCACTGGGTCTGCAACGTAGGCGCGTTGACCATAGAGGAAGCCAGAAGGCGGAGCAATGCAAATTCAATTAAGCAATGAATGAGCAAAATTTATGACATTCGAATTGCAGCTGTTGGGTTAAAGTCGTTGCAAATAAATATTTCAGAGTTAATTGTATTAAAAAGTGATGGCAACTATGGCAGCGCATGATGGCAATGGTAATGAGAGTGACAAAGGGACTGTGCATTGTTCCGCATGGCAGTGGCTGGCAATGTTTGACGAGTGAATGGAGGAGGCGTTGCTATGAACTTTCTAGCCTTGGAAATTGAATAATTGTTTGGTTTATTGAAAGATGAGAGAGCCCAAGAAACAAGTTGCTTTTTACACAAATGGTGAACCAGAAACAAGCAGAGTGCAGCAGAGTGGGGGGAGGAGAAACTTGTTGACAGGTTGAAGTGAGGCGGGATATCTAAGATACGTCAACGTATAATTGAGATAATTTCTGGGCACAAAGGCACTTGTGATTAGATTTGAGAATGCAGTATTGAAGTAAACTGATACACTGAACTACATGTAGTGATGCAGCCTAAAAATATGCTCAGAAAACTAGCTTTGTTAGTTTGAAAACTTTTGAACGAGTCTACTATAATTAATAGAGTCCGGCCGATTAATCGGCATCAGCATCGGCTAGTATCGGCCAATAAAATTGGTATCGGCATCGGCTAGTATCGACATCGGCCAAAAAAATAGGTATCGGCATCGGCCTTTTTTGGCCTATGCCACATCGGCCGTTTTTGGTCGATGATGCATCGGCCTATTTTTCTGTTTTCAGTTTTTTGCTTTCATTTTTTGTACTAACGGGTTCTTATACCCTTTTTCAGTAATGTATTTTTAGATACTGTTTAATATAAATGTTTCCTAGAAATGTTTTTTTTTAAACTAGGTATTCTTAAAAACACAGATTTTCTTGAAATGTCTATGCATTTCGTCTCTTAAAGTGGATATCAGAAGAAGGGGCATTTATTTTTTCAATCTTATCCTTCTTTTTTAATTGGAAGCATTTTTTTAACAGGCCTGTTATTTTTTTCCAAATTTGTTTTCTGACTTCTTCCCACTGCATCTGTACAACGGGTCGCAATTTGAGAGTACAAATTTTAATATAAAAATCGTAATTCTAATTTGAATAAAAAACTGAATTTGTATGCAATATTTACGTCACTATTTTTGTTTCTCTCTCAGTGGATAAATGTGATATATTATTTTGTTTAATACATGTTAATGTATTACAATTCTGAATTCTCTTGTTATTTTATTTAGTTTTTAATTATTTCTTTTCTCGTTGTTTTGTTATTTTGTTATGAATATTACAAACAATGTGTAATAGTTCCTTTTGTTATTTTATAAAATAGACTGTTTTTTTTATTGAATTTGATTGAATTCATTCGTGTTATTTTTTCTATGTAATCTGCATCGGCATCGGCATTGGCCGATTTTCGCCCTTTCGGCCGATTAATCGGCATCGGCCAAAAAATTTGGTATCGGTCGGACTCTAATAATTAATATGATGGCTTGTGGTGTAATTTGAGGTGGAATCCACTTTGATTTGCAAGAGAATATATATCAATTGTTTGTGCCTTTCTCAAATTTTTTGATTGATTGATTGATTGATTGATTGATTTATTGATTGATTGATTGATTGATTGAGTGAGTGAGTGAGTAAGTGATTGATTGATTGATTGGTTGATTGGTTGATTGATTGTTTGATTGATGGATTGATTGAGTGATTGATTGATTGATTGAGTGATTGAGTGATTGATTGATTGAGTGAGTGAGTGATTGATTGATTGATTGATTGATTGATTGATTGATAAATATTGTTTATGGGCAGTCAACGTGGCTCAGTGTGATATGTGTTAGAACAAAAGTTGGCAGATCGTGGATCCATATCCGGGAAAGACTGACATCAAAGCAATTAGTGCCTGGCAATTCAAAAGTGGCTATAAAACTGCTCAGAATTCGGCACTCGAAATCCTTTTAAAACAGTGGATCTCTTTGATCTTCATATACATTTGATTCTTACATCAAGTCATGCAGTAAAGTTAATACTCGAAAATCCTTTAAAATATAAATATTTAGAATACAAATTCAAAAATTGAATAGAAAGTCAAGTCATTCAATTCAAGTAAAAATATGAATGTTTCTCTTTGTACTGGAAATTCTTTAAAAGGGTCACCAATAGTCACTCAGGTACGTTTATTCTGTGACTTTCTCAAGGTACATTCAATCAAAGCTCATTTGGCCATTTCCTTTTTAAAATCGTCGGCTCAACTAAGAACTGATTCATTTTTTGCACTTTATTTTTTTATTTTATTTATTTATTTAATTACAAAATCTTGGCATTCAAGAAGCACTTCTTTTGCATGCCACAAGGTTTACTTAAATTGATTAACAATTCATTAGCAATTCAATGCAATCTTAATATTTAAACGAGAAGTAAGAAAAGGAAAAAAGAGTGCAAAAAATAGAGAAGGTCAGAGTTAAGAAAAGTTTTTGAAAATATAATGCTTAATGCTTTGATGATTTTAATGTGGTATCTTCTAATCAGACTTCACTCCAAACTGAACATTTTGTCAGTCTGTACATACATTTAATTACTCGAGCAGTTACAATAATATGGAAAAATTTAAAGATGTTAATGTTATAGCTTTTACCAGTATTTACTTAATAACATTTACACGCATTTAATGCAGAGTATTCAGCTCTTGCTGGAATTAATTTCCATTTGTACTTAAGCTCACTCAGCCATTCAAGTGCAGTTGGGCTTGCAGCTTTCGACTCACGTAAGACATCCTTGCAAGTCCTTTAATTAAAGAGAAAACCGACAGAAGCACTCACTACTTTGTCATGGTTACTTGCGTCACAGTATGATTCTGCACGGTTTGCTAAAATTTCGTTGAACGACTGATGCGTCGACTTGGCATGGCACAATGAACGACGACAAACAGCTGCATGCAGATACTAGCAATGGCTGTAAATATCAAATGCCTCTTGCAGTCGCTGCTATTTTATTCAGTTGCCATGCTATGGCAAAACAATTGTTAACAACAATAAAAACAAAACAGAAAAAAAACAAAAAATTACAAAGCAATTTTAGTGTGGTACGGTAAGCAAACACACCGTTCGAAAAATAGTCAGAGCAGAGTGGGCACCATTGCTGGCCGGCTGCTACTATTTCCGTTATTTGGGTCAACCTACATATGTGTCTGTATGCGTCCAAAGACTTGAAACAGTTCTATAAAAAAAACAAATCTCACAAAAACTGCGACACCGACACACACTCACTCATACACTTATATAATTGTGTAAGTGTGTGTTTGTACGTGTGTTAGTGTAGGTGCGCACGTCCTGCCTGAGTGCCAGCGCTGTTTGTTTGTTGAGTAACCGCTGTGTGCGCCAGCAAAGTGCGACGAAAAGGTTACGCATACGTCACGTTGTGCGAATGCTTTCATGGTAGACTTGGTTGCACTTCACTTCCATTAGCTGCGTTTTCGTTTCGCTTCGACTTACCGTCTGATGTCTCACGTTGCCATGCCTTGACTTGTGCGCTAAGCCATGTGTGTAAGTGTGTGTTTGTGTGTGTGTGTGTGTGTCTGGAAAACTTCAACTACACAACATGTGTTTTACATTTGACATTTGCATAGAATTTTTAACCAAATTAACGTTGCACAAAACATTGCTGACCCTTTCACCTCTGTCGCTTTCTGCAGGAACGCTACAAGGCGGACATAAATCTGGCCATACAATTGCTGCAGTGCAAGCCGGAAAGTTTCATGCCGCAAAAGGTGTCCTCGGTGAGTTGAATATGTACACAAAAACAAACACATTGCTTTTGTTCGCTTATTAAATGAGCTTTTCAATTAATTTCAATTGAATTTTCTATGCTACCTTCACCTTCAACACTGCATGGACGATGTATAACAAAACCCCATAACAACAACAACAACTATGGCAAACAATAATTGCCACAGCTGCCCATCGACATACAGTCGAAGGTGTCCGCCTACATGCGCCTGGAGACGAACTCGCACTCGGACTCGGAGGGCAGCACCAGCGGTGTGGGTGTGGCCACCACAGCTTCCTACAAAGTACTTCCGGCCTCGGACTCGCCGCCGCCGGCGCCATGCCCCTTTCCACCCACAGCCATGGTATACTCAATGCGGGGCCTCGGTAAGTGTTAGTAGACCATGCTTTGTTCTTTTATGTTTACTTATGAGTTTATCATTTAATAATTTCGCTTTCTGTTTCCCTTCTCCGTTTTGGCGTTTTCATTTTGTTGCAGCCTTGTTTTATATAGTTATGGGTTGTTTTGATTTTTCAACATGCTGTGGAATTGCTGTTGCGATTGATTTGACAATAAAACATTTGATGTTGATTGACTTTTTCGCATCAATCATAGTCGCGGCCGCGTATGAAAATTGTTGTTCGCTGGCGTGTAATTTTGTGCGCCATCACAGGCGGATGTATACATACATACAGCAACAACAACATTCATGTAAACATATATATATTGTACATGGGGACAGGATACATGTGAGCGATACATGTAAAAGCGGCAGTGTTGAGGCGGAGAAATATTTGCAGAGAAGGAATTTTTAAATTAAATTTCATTTTTTTTAAGTGATGATTTGGATTATGAATTGGTGGAATATATGTAGAGAAGAAATGGGGTTTTCAAGAAGTAATTTGAACATGGAAAACATTAATTTACAAAAGAAGTTATAGAGGCTGGAATTGGCAAAATAATTCTATAATTTTTTTATCGCTTTCATGTTCTTTGGATGCTTAGTACTGATACTTAAACTGTGCCTGAAAGTATGCCACATTAAAGTAAATTTTTGCAGTATAATGTTTAGTGTGAAAAGGAAGGAAAGGGGGCAGCATAAATATTTTAATAATTAATTCGAGTATTCAACACTGCATAAATGAGTAATGGTTTTTTAAAATTACTTAAAATTAACAAAGTTGAAATATTTAATTCTAAGCAAAATTCTGCAAGCCAACACTTAGTTTAAAAAGTGAAAGGAAATTACAAAATATTTAAAAATAAAAATAAGCAAAATTGAAATAATGCCAAGCAAAATAAATAAATAATTCCATAAAAATTCAAATTTTTACCGCCTTCCTTTTTGTTTGTAAGCTTAGTACTTTTTAAAAATTGTGCCTGAAAGTATGCCACATTAAAGTTAATTATTTCAGTATAGTGTTTAGTGTGAAAAGGAAGAAAGGGGGCAGCATAAATATTTTAATAATTAATTCGAGCGTTCAACACTTCATGAATGAGTAATGGTTTTTAAAAATTTCTTAAAATTAACAAAGTTGAAATATTTAATTCTAAGCAAACTTCTGCAAGCCAACACTTAGTTTAAAATGTTAAAGGAAATTGAACAAATATTTAAAAATCAAAATAAATAAAGTTTAAATAATTCCAAGCAAAATAAATAAATAATTCCATAAAAAATTCAAATTTTTACCGCTTTCATTTTCTTTGTATGCTTAGTAATTTTTAAAAATTGTGCCTGAAAGTATGCCACATTAAAGTGAATTATTTCAGTATAGTGTTTAGTGTGAAAAGGAAAGAAAGGGGCAGCATAAATATTTTAATAATTAATTCGAGCGTTCAACACTTCATGAATGAGTAATGGTTTTTAAAAATTACTTAAAATTAACAAAGTTGAAATAATTCCAAGTAAAGTTTTGCAAGCCAACATTTATTCTGAAAAGTGAAAGGAAATTGAACAAATAATTAAAAATAAAAATTGAATTGAATTGAATAAGTTGAAATAATTCTAAGCAAAATTCTGCACTCCACATTAAGTCTGAAAAGTGAAAGGAAATTGAACAAATATTTAAAAATAAAAATAAACAAAGTTGAAATAATTCCAAGCAAAATTCTGCAAACCTTCATTTAGTCTGAAAAGTGAAAGGAAATTGACCAAATTATTAAAAACAAAAAATTGAATTGAATTAAATAAGTTGAAATAATTCCAAGCAAAATTCTGCAAGCCAACATTTAGTCTGAAAAGTGAAAGGAAATTGAACAAATATTTAAAAATAAAAATTGAATTGAGTTGAATAAGTTGAAATAATTCTAAGCAAAATTCTGCACTCCACATTAAGTCTGAAAAGTGAAAGGAAATTGAACAAATATTTAAAAATAAAAATAAACAAAGTTGAAATAATTCCAAGCAAAATTCTGCAAACCTTCATTTAGTCTGAAAAGTGAAAGGAAATTGAACAAATATTTTCATAATTTTTTCCATTAATTGACACTTTAGTTTTAAATTTAAAAGGTATTGCACCTGAAAGTATGCAACAATAAATTTAGTCAATATAGTGCAATGTTAGACAATGTGTGTACAGACCACGTAGAGTCTTTTCGGGCTCAAATTTTAAATTTTCCAAATCGCTTCAGTTATAAAAAAAACCAGATTACACTCATCACTGGCGCGCATGCACAATGCATATGTATGCCCTCTACATATGTATGTATGTACATATATGTTTGTATGTAAATGTTGTTGTGTTGCTGTACTGCAGTGAATTTCTGTGTAAATTGGCATTTCGCGTGACATTTTTTTGTTTTTTACTTGTTATTCTTTTTCAATTTTTAGTCTTTACAACATTTTTCAGCTATTTTCATTGAAATATTTTTCATGTTTGCTTGTTTTTTTTTGTATTTTTTATTAGTTTTTGCGAAGCATATGTGTGTATTTTTTTGATGAAATTCGATTGTGGCAACAGCTGAAATTAAATTGGGATTTTTTGGCGTTGCTTTGTTTGACAAGCGCTCAAATCCGCGCTTGTGAGATTGAAGTCCTTAATCAATGTTTGAGCTGTTGACTAAACAAGTGGCATCAGTAAAGAGTTTAGAAACAGTTTTAGATGCTACAAAGTGTTAAATTGTTAAAATGCGCATTCATTGAGTGACTTTTGTTGCACTGTAATCAATGTAAATGTACAAAATTGAAATTATATTTGACTTTTGAAAAAGCAAAACATATTTTTATTGAAATAACTATTTAACTTTTACAAAATGACTCGTCGCATTCCTTTGAGTCCTTATTGATTTGATGATTTTAATATGTAATATTTGCCGCATTTATTGTGCTCTCAAGCGGACATTTTTGATGCACCAGTTTGCTTTGATTTGCTGCTGTTTTTGTTGTTTACTTTTTGTAATTACATTACAGTTATTATTTTTCAATTACCGCTATAACCTGTGCAGTGCTTCGTTTATACTGCAAACAGAAAGTTAATTAAAATTTTCATTTATTAATTCATTGCCATTGATTTTCAATTTTAATAACAAAACTGTAAAACATTTTTAAAACTCTTCAAACCTTAATTGAAATGATTTTATTCGCAAATGTTGCGTGAAAATTGCAGAAAATTTATTTAAAATTTGCATTGCATTTTTTAATTAGATTTTCTTGTTGTTTAATGCAGTTTTCGCACTCAAAATAATAACTGAAATTTTTTCTTTTCCCCCCCACACGCATTTCATCTTTAGATGCCAAACCCGCGGCCGACACTGATGCGACATTAAATCACAACAATAACAACAATGTCAATAACAACAACAACAATCTGAAAGAGCCAACGCAAACCAATACAAACAACAGCAACGCCACAAATTGCCACCCAACCGCATCGTTGAACGTCGGCAACGTTTCCGTTTCCGCCAGCAGCGCAGCAGTCAGCACAGCCTCCACTTGCCTCACCAACGCCAACGTCGGCCTCGCCGACCCCGAAATGATTTCGCCCATCGTCATGGCCAAGTTTCTGGAGGACGAGCTGAAGGCGGGCGAGGTGAAGCACTGCGACACCTGCCAATGCTCCAAGCAGGACCTCACCGTGCTGGCCGACGTCTCGCGCTCCTACACAGTGGCGACGCAGACGCCGTTCCAGCACTTGAGCGGCGGCGGCAGCGGCAGCGGCACGCTGAACGAGCCGCTCGCGCAGCTCTGCCTGCGCTGCCACAGCAACCTCAACTCGCCGTCGCGCACCAACAGTCCCTATCTCATGAAGTTGGTCAAGTCCAGCGATTCTGTGATCTCGGAGACGAAGAGCTCCGTGTCGGATCTGAACGATCTGGACAAGTTGTTCACGCCCGCCAAGAAGGACGACCTGATGGTGAATCCCATTTTGGGCCATCATCGGCTCTGCGATCGCACCAGCGGCAGCGGAGCGCTGGCGCTGGCGTTGGCCGCGCAACAGCAACAACAACAACAACAGCAGCAAAATGGTGGCAAGCTGAACGCCACATTGCTGTATCCGACCACACATTTGGGTGCCTACGCGGCGGAAAAGTATCTGCTGGAGACGAGCAGCCTGGCTGCACTCGGCGGCATTGGGCAACTGAAGAATGGCTATCAGCGGCGCTTCCTGGAAGGCGGCGGCACCGCGCTGGAGCTGCTGAATAGCAGCAACACGCCCAAGAAGGGCAGCAAGCTGCTGGAGCTGAACGGCAACGACGACGGCGAGGATGAGGCGAAGCCGCTGTTGAGCGGAGTGTCGCACACAAATCTGCTCGATGTGGAGAAACTGAAGAGCGGTGCGGAGGCCAGCGGAGCCGCTGAGCAGCAGGTAAAGTCGCCGGCCAGCACCTGCAGCGCGGCCAACGCGAAGCCGCACCTGATGAAGTCCGCCATCACGGGCAGCGTCAACAGTCTGTGGAGCAAGACGAGCAGCTGCGAGGGCGCCAAAATGTTTGAGAACTTCAATAGGAATTTAATAAAAACAATTAAGGTGAGTTGGATTTACAATCATAGCGATTATGCTTTCTAACCGCTGCTCCATGTTTTCAGGCTGAGAATCCAAAGTATCGGGGACCACGTTTGTGTGCAATGCGCATACAACAGAACGGACAGAGCAACATTCTGCTGGACAACATTGAATCCATAGAGGCAGTAACGCCCATCATTTACAAGCGACGCGAGCGCCTGCTCGACGAGGAACTGGACGACACCAAGGACATCATCACCTCGAAGAGCACCATGACGCCAGCGGCGCCGCGAAATGAGCTCGTGACGGCCACCGCTGACGGGAAGCTGGAGGACGCAGTGAGCATAAAGGCGGATGCGTGGGCCAAGAACGCCACTACCGAAAGCAACGAGGAGAGCAAGGTGGCCGTTGTTGTGGCGAACTGTGCCGATGATGCAGGCGGCAGCGGCGATGGGGGAGGCGAAAACGTGACAGCGGTTGCAGCAGCAACGGAATTGCATACTTCGATCAATGGCAACACAAACACTGAACAAAAGACTGCAAGCACAGAGTTGGACACGAAAAGCGGTGGCCAATTGAATGCGGCAACAGAGGGCGCCAGCGCGCCCGCAGCCGCCGAACTGAACTCGAACGCAACCATTAATTTATTGAACCTGCAAACGACGCTGCCTGTGGCCGCACTCGTCGGGAAGCACTCGCCCAGCTATGAGATACTGCGAAACGAATCGAGTTCTAAGAATTCGCTCAACTCCAAGTCATGCACTCAGTCCAGTTCGATAAGCGACGTCATTGACTTTCAGGAAACCGTAATACTGCGACGACAGCAGCTCAGCCGCGTGGCCGAGTGGGTGCAGAACAACACGCAGCAGCTCGAGCAGCAGCAGCAGCAGCAACAGCAGCAACAGGTGATGAGCGCGCTGAATAACTGTGACTCCTCGGGCACCGATCGGCAGTCGTCATTTTCGACGTTGGACCAACTGGACTCGGTGTCCATGGAGAAGCTGTCCATGGACTCGGGCTACAAGACCACACCGCAGCCGCAGACGAACGGCTATCAGGCGGACGATGCCAACAAGTCCACCGAAGACTCGCTGTCGCCCAAAACCGACACCAACTCAAGTCATAATAACAACAAAAGCAACAACAACAACAACAACAACAATTTACCCTACAATCATTACAACCATCAGCACAGTCAGCCGCTGGTGCCGTTGCAGCAGCACCACCACCAACAACAACCAATCACCAACACCTACTACCGACGCACCACACGCTCGGGTCTTCCAGTCGCCTACACCATGCCCGATCCCAACGCCGAGAACGGCTACTGCTACAGCAACAACAATGGCACCACGCCCACATCGCCCGAACAGCCCACGTGTGATATACTCAACTACAAGTACTACCCGAGCGACACGGACAAGACGCGCGCCATCAAGGCGGAGCTGCACACCACCACGCAGAGCGTCGACATCGCCCAAATGGAGTACAACGTCAAACAGTTTTTGCTCAAACAGAACGAATGGTCGATGCGCTGCTCGGCGCGCAGCGGCACCAAAGGCACCAACACAACAACCACATCTTCCAATCTGAGCAGCGTCGCGTCGCAAGCGACGTTCAGCCAGAAAGCGGCGCAAGCGACGCCGAAGCTGCTGCGACACACGAAGCTGTTCAGCGGCGCCGGTGTGGGACCAGGAGTGGGCGAGCGTGTGCGCAACACAATCGTGTTGGCAGGAGCTGCTCAAGCGGCAGCGGAAGGCAGCGCGACAGCGGATGCAATCACAAACGTGGTGCAACAAGCGGCCGTGTTGCCGCAAAGGACTGAAACGAATTTATAAATAAAATTAGATATTTATTTACACACACTCGCACCCGAACACATATGCATACACACACATGTACACGTAGTGGAAGCAGCGAGGTACAGCATTCAGAGCTTAAAAGCCGACAGAGTCTGAAATGGGCGTTGGGGTAACAAAGATCTTGACATAAAAACGTAAAACTACTACAAGACGCGCATTAACGAAGCGTAGTTAGATGAGTCAAACCATTAATCACACACGCACACATACAACATTCACACACTCACTGATGCAAGTGAGAAGTCATTGGCGCTTTTCGAAATTTTACACCGCCCAAATGTATAGCAGACAAATAAATAGTGCACACGGCATAGTTTTAGGCGCATTTGCGCGCTTAGCTAATTGCGCGCTTGAGAGAAGTGAGTGTAGAAATTAAAATTAAGCAGCCCAATATTAGCTTCACGCGTATTGTTCTGCCATCCCACGCTGCTACGCCTTGTCTGCGTTCGCGCCGGCGCGCTGCCCTTTCCAACATAACCAAATATTTGCTAAATAAGTCACCTATACATTAATAGCGATTAGTATATGACATACATCTATGTATAATCAAGCAGCTAAAATGTCCAAAGTAAATCAAATGAAAACGAAAAGAAGCTCCATACGAAAACATTCCAAAAATCAGATTTGCAAATGCAGTGTAAATGTGGGAAACGATTGAATCTGATCCTAAATGTATAAAAACAAATCAATTATGTAATAGCTATAACATATATGGGGCATTCCACCTCAAGTGTTCCCACCTCAAAAACGAAACATTTCCGATTTTGATGATATTTGGTAGAGTTGTTGTACTATCAGAGTACATTGATTGTGGAAAAGGAGGGGCGGATTTATGCACGGGTTGCAGTGATACAGAGGCTTGAATTTTCGCCCTTTATTTCGGACGTCGATTTTAATTAAATTCTCAGTCCAAAAAGCTGTTGCTAACGAAAAAACAACATGCACGTATCTTTCAGTATTTTTTCCGTACTTTCCAAAAAAAAATATATAAACAATTTTTTATGAAATTTAATAAAATTTTTTTTTATTTAAACTTTGTTAATAACATTTTTTCAACAAGAGCCTGTTGGGATTTTTTTCAGAGTTAGCTTATAATACAGTTCATTTCCTCCCCTACAAAAGCGTATATGGTATTTTATGGGCAAAGTTGAGTTTCTTGTTTTTTTGAAGCACCAAACCCAACGCGTTTACCGCGCCCGATGCGCGACTCAGCCGTGGTACATTTTACTTGTTAGAAGAAGTTAAAATGCTTGGGTTTGGAGCCTCAAAAAGAGAAGAAATTCAACTTTGCCCATAAAATACTATATATACTTTTTTGTAGGGGAGGGAATGAACCGTATTATAAGGTAAGTTTGAAAAAAATCCCAACAGGCTCTTGTTAAAAAAATGTTATTAACAAAGTTTAAATTAAAAAAAATGTTATTAAATTTCATGGAAAATTGTTTATATATTTTTTTTTGGAAAGTACGGAAAAAATACATAAGGATACGTGTTCTTTGCTTTCCATTATCAACAAATCTTCGGACTTACAATTTTAAATAAAAAATGTTTCGTTTTTGAGGTGGGAACACTTGAGGTGGAATGCCCCATATAAAAAATCATATGAAACATATTTGCATATAATGGCTGAGCGCTGTGTTGTTGTAATAGCTGATGTACTACCATTTAATGCGTATGTGGTAGATATAAATTTTTATATTAGAATACAGAACGTGACTGAATTTTGAAGTAATAATGAGCTTTGAAATATTAATTAATACTGATTTTATTATTTTATTTATTGTATTTTATTTTGTTTTGTTTTTTTATTTTATTTCATTTTAGTTTATTTTATTTTATTTTATTTTAGTTAATTGTATTTTACTTTATTTTATTTTATTTTATTTTATTTTATTTTATTTTATCTTATTTTATTTTATTGTTTAAGTGTTTTATAGTGACTAAAGTAGAGCGAAGGCGATTTTGAGAGGTTATATTTACATGCTTACGTGTTCTTGTGGATATAGAATTCAAACACGATTTATATTTCATTAAATCAATTCATTAATTTAGATTAAACAAAGCTTTAAAACTGAATTCAGAGATTTTTAAAATGTTATAATAAAATTGCAAATAAAATTTAATTTAATTTTAATTTAATTAAAATTTAATTATATAAATAAAAATAAAATTATATTATATTAAATAATTAAATTTGAATTGAATTTAATTTTTGGTTATTTTGATCACGTAGAGACGATATCTTTATTAAATATGTTTTCTATTTAGATTAAAAATATATAAATATATGTATCATTTTGTTCAATTTTTTGTCAACTCAGTTGACATTCAAAAAGGTTCTTTATGTGGAGAAAAATAAGTCCACCCGAATTGATACAAAAACTTTCCACACACTTTTAGTTAACAGGCTTTTTGTTACAGGTTTTTGTATGTGCTTACAATTCGTAGGAAAATAATTTTTTTTAATGTTTATTTTTGTTATATTGTTTATAATGAACACACACGTCTAATATTTAGTCTCAGAATATATTTAAATATACTTTTAGTTATTGCACAAATGATTTTAAAGCGCCAAATCCTTCAAGGTTCCCGGCTCAAAATCTAATATCTAAAAAATTCATAATAATTTCTCTACACAATGCAATCTAAAGTCAATATCTGTGTTCTATAATCAAATGTCCTTAAATATTATAACATAAATTAGTAATTAATTTGATTGACATGGGCATCAATTTTCAATTTCGGATGATCTTTGATTTTTTTATGTTTCAAGCAAAAACAGTCATCATGGGCGATTACAAGTTGAGCAAAAATTGTTTAAATAAATCTAAATTTTGTATGATTGTAGCAAAAACCATTAAAGTGTTGAACCAAAATTGTTTAAATTCGTCACTTTAGTGTCATTTATGAGACTTGTAAAGCCCAAATGTAGTCTTGGTTGATATAGAAAAGTACGCAATGTAATCTTCTATATAATTTTATAATTTGTATAATTTTACAATTCAAGGCTTTTCACTCAACAACCACACACCAAATGCGCATTTAATTTTAATATGTCAACTTTTTGCACAGACAGCGTAAAGCCAAATCTAGTTATATAAACAATTTGAAATTATCTAAAACGGCTAAAAGCAATAAGAACTCCTCATTCCCCCAAGTAATCAACTGCAATGTTCCACTACACAAACAAGGAATCCGAAGCGTACTCAATGAACTAAAAACTATACTCGGACGGTGCGCAGAATATTAGCAAACACGGATATTGTAAACATATTGATTGAAATAATGATAAAGTTTATATTTGTATAAGAGAAAAACAGTTTTGTTTTGGCATTAAAGGAATATGCATTTATTATGTGTGTATGTAAAATAACTAAAAGCGCCAACGGGCGATTGTAAGAAACGAAATAAAACTAAAAACGATAAAATCCATAAAAAGCGTTAAATTAAATTTAAAAAATATTACAAAAAAAATATGCAACATACAAACAGCCAAGAAAGTATTAAGGCCTTTTTTCCAAGTATGCGTGTGTCATATGTAACTATCGATGTATCCGTTTGACTCGAATTGAATTGAATTGAAACTTGACTTTGGCCCAGCGCAAACGCTCAAACGACACACTTAATTCTTTAGTACTAAATATTATGGAATAGTTATTGTATTGCGCTCGCAGACCAGCTAACAGCGAGCGTACAGCTAACACTTTTCAAATGTACCTTTAAGCCAAGCCAGCGTCAAGCAACATGAAAACAGCAATGCAACACACAAACAACTACAAACACAATAAACGCATTTAAGCGTGGCTTATTGATGAATCCTTCCTGAATGAAATAATACAACAAAAACAACTCGATCATTTAGTAAAATCATTAACGAATTGTTTTGGTTTTTTACAAAATACTTGCAAGCTTTTTAGTATAAAGAATATGCATGAAAAGAATAAACTCTACACAAAAAATTGAACACATATATGTTATATGCAAATACTTGACAACAACAAAACAAAAACCATAATTTAACCAATTAACAAAACGAAACGAATCAAATAAAGCAACACGAACAAATCATGAAACGGCTTCATTTGAATTAAAGGAGACAATTTTATTGTATTACACCGAGAATGTATAAATACTATTTTCATGCAATCAATTTATGACCTAAAGCATTCTCAACTATATCATATAAACATGTACATACACACACACACACACACACACAGACAAACAAACAAATGCATACAACAGCCATGTGAAGCGCTGAGTGTGTCGTCAGCTCAACTAATCAATAGTAAATGTTTTTAAAACCTGCTGTGCACAGTGACCAGTTTTTGGGGTCAAAATTCAATTCAAGCGGAAAGTGGCCGTAACAAAGCCAGCCAGAGTCTTCGGGAGCCTCTCCAGTTGGTCACACCAAGAGATGATGGGGCGTTCTCACCTTGGTCCTTCCATCGAAGACATGTTCTCCCTCTCCTTCCTTGCCGTCGACCTCCAACTATTGCATCGTACACCATTTGGCCGAAACTTCATCATTCAAACGGAAGACATAGCCAAGCCGAGGTAGCCGCTGAATAGTATTTGCTGTGAAGCGTTTATGTCTTTGAACAGTTCATACAGCTCGTTGTTGTTCTTATGCGATAAATATCGGGTTTTGAAAAATGTTGACAAAAAATATTAACCCTTTACACGGCAACAGCGAATTTTTTCATCAAATGTTGTTTTTTAGATATAAACCTAAATTAAAAAAAAACACGTATTTTTTTATTTTTTAATATTCTTTTATTTTGTAAGGTTTTTTTGTAAAAAACATTAAAAACAAAAAAAGCAGAAAGCATTAAAACTTGTTTTTTTATTTTAATACGTTTAGTTTTAAATGAAAATTTTTAAAGCAATTAATGCATTTGTTGTAGCATAGTCCTACTCCGCATTTTTCGCCAAGTGTTTGTGTGTTTTTTATTAATAAGTTTTAATCACTTTTGTTTCACTAAAAACAATATTTCAAAATTGAATGAAAAGTATTTCAAAAAAGGAACCTTGCATAGTTGTAAAATAGCAAAAAAGAGTAGATTTGATAATTACTTCCGAAATTACGGGCAATTTTACGGTTGGTTGCAGATATGCAACTGTACCGTGTAAAGGGTTAAAATAGAAAAAGTTTTGAAACTGCACTCATAAGACACAGCTGAACTACAGTTTGAAAGATTTATTTTGTCTTTGTCTTTTTTAATCATTAATTACAAACAATATAATTTTTATGAATTATGAAACTTTAAAAATGGAATTTTTGCACCAAAAACTGGTCATTTGAGTCATTGTCGTATATTATATTTTATAACTTAAACTTAATACCATTAAACATACATTCAAACATTTATATATACAAACACACTCAAACACACACATACAAACACAACTGCATACACACACACACACATAAGGACTTGCCAAGGACTGTACAAACTGTGACCGTTCGAACCTGTGCCGCCGATGTGGAAAAGAAGATCACATGTCCAGCGACTGCAAGAATGCCGAGGACGATTGGCCTACTGCGACCAATCAATTGTTTTGGCGCACGTCCTGCAGCTGTGCTTGGAGCAAGGAGTATTCCCAGACAGGTGGAAGCTGCAGAAATTGATTCTGCTGCCGAAACCGAAAAAACTGCCTGAGACGCCGCAAGCATATCGCCCTATTTGTCTCTTGAACACGCTCGAGAATTATTCTAAACAGATTCCTAAAGTTCACGGAAGGAGAACGAGGACTATTGCCACATCAATTTGGATTCCAAAGGAACCGATCAACACTGGACGCAGTGAACTTGGCGGTCTCTATTGCTGGTGACGCCATTGCTCGCAAAAGGTGGAAGGGTGCAACGAAACGGAACTGTAGCGGTAACGAAGCGTCCCCGCGTACATATTTAATATAATAAAAAGTTATTTCAGGGGCAGAATCCTATCGTACGACAGCGAAGAAGAATAAAGCGATAGACTGTCACGGCGAACGTTCCACAATGCTCGGTACTCGGTCCGGAATATTCAATCTCCCTCTACCAAATGGAGTTCAGACCATAGGGTTCGCAGACGATGTAGCACTCAAGGTAGAGTAGAAAGGTGGCTTGGCAGCGCCGGGCTCTCTCTGGCGCAAGAAAAAACGGAGACGGTGCTCATCAGCAGCCGGAAGAAACCACAAACGGATTCGTTCCGCAATTGCGTCCAGCAGATGCATTAGGTACCTCGGAATCATTATAGACGACCGGCTAAGCTTCAAGCACCACGCGGAGAACATGAAAAAAAGGCTGCTAAAACAAATAGTTCCCTCTCGAGGATGCTGCCCAACATTGGCGGTCCGAGGAGCAGTCGAGGACAGCTGCTGGCAAAAGTAGTTAGCTCGACTACTGCTCTACGCAGCGCCGGTCTGGTCAACGTCGCTGCAAGCAAAGGCAAACTGCCGGCAATACCAAGGGGTGCAATGGCTCGCAGCTTTAAGGATCATCAGCGCCTTCAAGGCCACGTGGAACGAAGCTGTGTTCCTGCTGGCTGGAACGACTCCGATTGGCATCATGGCGGACGAGTGCAGATGAATTCAAGTTAGGAAGAAGAGAGGCGAGCACGGCGACAGGATACGGTGGAGAAAGAGGAGTCGTTACGACTGTGGCAACAACACTGGGAGTTCTCCTCCAAGCGCACATGGACCCACACGCTGATACCAAATATAAAAAGGTGCATGAACCGCAAGCCACTGCCACTTGATGCAGTATTCAGGAGCTACTTGCACCGCTTCGGGCACGAAAGCTCACGTCGCAGAAGACGTCAATTTTAAGGCAGCAAGAAGCCACATTTAGATAGCCACAGAGGTGACGCCTACACCGCACAACCTAAAAGAGCTAATGCTGGATTCCGAGGATGGTTGGAAAGCGGTAAGCGGTAGTGGTAATCAGCCGCAAACCAGGTGAGGTGGACAGACACTACTACCACGCGGACATACGAACGAGACGTAAATTCAAGGAGCGGTGGGATCAATTTATGAGGCACGGTGGCGGAATCTAGTAACTGCAACTAGCGACTAACTGCACTGAGATCGAAGCGAGCATGTGAGCCAAGTACTCAAAACCGCCCTCGGACGTAACTAATACTTAACGGTAGGGTCCGGAAGGCATTCCGGTAAGTTAGGTTAGGTTACGGAAGGGGTGTATGCGGCAAGCACTTCCACTCGGAGACCCTGTTGGGTCCTTTGGGATTCCGGTATGTGACAAGAGGAGGTTTAGTGTCTAAAGTCACACACTGACGGGTTTAGAGGCTTTCTCCTCGTAAAAATTTTAAAACACACACACAAGCACACTTCTACTAATACTAATGCCAACATACTCAAAAATGTAATCAACTGCTTTATGCCTTTGTTTGGCATTTAATACCTAAGAAAAACAACAACAACAAGAAAACCAATTAATACCAAACAGCATAAATGCTAACTGATATAATTCATGTATACAAAAACAACAAAATCAAACGCAAATACTTTAAACCAAAGACTTGAATCTCAAAGAAACAAAACACAAATTGAACGAATTAAGAAGTGAAGAAGAGAGATGCAGAAAGAGAAAGAAAAAGAAAGAAAAAGAGAAAAATAAAAAGAAAGAGTAAGAGTAAAAAAGCGACTAAAAGAGAATATGTGCAGTCAACAAAAGTGAGTGAAAATTTACACATAAAATTTGTCACACTTAGCCGAAATTTATGCAAACTTGTCAATGTATTTGCAAAAATGCAAATTAAATGTTTATGTGTTGAAGAATGACAAAACTAATTAGTGGACATTGCGCCGCAGAAAACACTTGCACGCACACATACACACACACTTGCATTCGTAGCCACAAATGTGAAATGTTTGTTTTACTTACGACCAAAACAGCAAAAGTCTTTGAACCGCCAAGCAATACGGACATTAAAAATTCAGATATTCACTCATTTAATGTACGCTTGAGAATCTTATATATGCGTGTGTCTATGTGTGTATGTGTGTGTATGTGTCTGTATTCAAAGTGCGCGCAATGTTTCATGTTTTCCCACAAAACAATTACTACAATTTTCTTACAACTAACCAACTTTGCGCAAACATTTTCATTATGGAAATTTCCAACTTGTTGTCACTCAAGTTTCAGTTTGTAATGTCACCAACACAAACAAACAAACAAACAAAGCAGCAAACCTTAACAATTACCTACGCATAATCAAAAGTACACTACCGAAGAGCCTACATAGTCTGCTAGCTTCTTGCTGAACCAAAACCCTAACTGAGCACCCATCAAACGTTGCTCAGTTGTCCTCAGTTTTTTTTTTTAATATTTGCGCAACTTCCATGCACAAGTCTCCCCTTTCCAATTTCCATTGATGTTCTGGTCTTTCGTCGATGTGGACCTTTCGACATTTTCATTTGCTAACAAACGCTTGTACAATTTATATACAATATATACATATATACACACACACTATAAATGTATAACTATACAGATATATCTATATATATATACATACTGAACTGTACTATACACACACACTGTGCTATATCGACAGATATATTTAGGCAAATTTTCCCGTTTTGCGTTTGTTTCTTCCACGTTTTATTGCGATTTTTTATGCGAAACTAATTTTTCTTAACTCTAACTCGACCTGCTCTGAACCACCTTAACGTATAAGTGAATATTAATTATAATAAAAATATAATATAAAAATTAAATCAATAAATGAGTAAATAAATATACGATAGCGGCATTTTTGTAATGAAATGGCATTGTCCTGTGATTTTTTTCGGGGGACGAGGGAGGGTAAAAGTGGGTTTTTGAAGGACTTTGAATTGGTTTCTTACTGAACCAAACCGAATACTGAACCAATGAAATTTTCAAATGTCTGTACCGAACCAAAAACTGAAGCGAAGATTGTCATAGACAATTTGGTTTAAAATGGTTTAAAAAAAATGTTAATGAAGCATTTTTTAATAAATCAAAAAATATAAAAATACAAGTACAAATTTCTCAAAGTTTTTAATGACAAAACTTTTTCGTTTCCAACACAATTATTTTTATATGAATTATTATTTTATATGAATGTGAATTATTTTTGTATGGGTTTTGTTTTATTTAGAAAAAAAAGAAAAAATAAAAGGGATGATTTATAAAATTTATTTATGATTTATTTGTAAAAAAGGGTATAAATTAATAATAAAATAACAATAGATTAAGATTAATAGAAGCTCTGTTTTTTTTTCTCACTGAACCGAACGCCTCTGTGATTCAGAGCAATAACTATTAAAATCTGGTTCAAACAATTTGGTTCAAAGTGGTTAAAAAAATTTAAATGAATATGATAAATAATATAAAATATTAATAATAAATCAAATATATAAAAATTCATTTAACCAAATACGAGTAAAAATTTCTCAAAGTTTTTATTGACAAAACTTGAAGTTTTTCATTCCGACAATTATTTTTATATGAATTATTATTTTTATAT
This sequence comes from Melieria picta, assembly GCA_964056695.1. NCBI lineage: Eukaryota > Metazoa > Arthropoda > Insecta > Diptera > Ulidiidae > Melieria > Melieria picta. Next base: position 5,719,758 of record OZ057399.1, on the reverse strand, counting down.
GAATTATTTTATATGAATTATTTTTATATGGGTTTTTGTTTTATTTAGAAGAAAAGAAAAAGAATAAGGATGATTTATATAAAAAAGTGTATAACTTAATAATAAAATAACAATATATTATATTTTTGTAACCAAACTATTTTTGGATGGAACCATTGAACCAATGATGAGCTCGAAACAGTTTATGAGCCGAACCAGTGCTTTGAAACAATAATGAATCACTTCACAAATTTCTGAAGCTCTGTTTTTTTGCGACATACAGTCAGTCCCACTGAACCGAACCCCTCTGTGATTCAGAGCCCTGGTTTTTTGCAATAACTATTTGAATCTGCATACTTTCATGCACATTAGACATAATTGAGATTCTTAATAATGGGTTCTCGATGCTGAATAGCCTCTTTTTTCTTGCAGTTTGGTGAAAAAGTACATGAGAGAATAAATTGTGAGGATCGAGTGGGGTTTACTTAATGGCATCGCATTGAGATCAAAGTTGACAAAAGTGCCTGAAAATTCACAAATTGCGCCACAGCTGCTCAGAAGTTGCTCTTAGAGAGTTAAAATCTATGACCGACCCCCACTTGTTTTCTCTCCTGAACATTTCTTTCAAACATATTTATGCCTTATCTACAACCCTTAATGGGGCTTCCATACAAAATGATCGTTTTTATAAAATAGGCTCCAACTGCTTCCAGGTTGCCCCAGATGTGTCAAATGTAAGACCAACACTCATTTATTTTCGCTTCCAAATATTTCTTCCAAACATACCTACCCGCTATCTTCAAGTCTTAAGGGGGCTGCCATACAAAATGGGCCATTTTCTATGGAATTGGCTCCCCACTTGTAAATGTATAATGTCAGAGAGGAAACATCGTATCTCGGAAACTACTGAACCGATTTCAATGACGTATTCAGCGATCGGCAAAATTTTTAAGTGGAAAAAATACAAAATTACTTAAGGTTTAGAAATTCAACACCAGAGGGCGTCTCCCATACAATCGAAGTTGTGTAGCTGTCAACTTTTGGGTTTCTACGAAGCAAAAATCCAAATGCTTTGTCGAAACCCCATTAACCTTCCCTTCCTTCCCTTCCTTCCTTACCTTCCTTCCTTACCTTCCTTACCTTCCTTCCCTTCCCCTCATGTATAATGCACATATCGCATATCGCATTTATCCACTTAAGTAAAACAGTTTATTTTTTATATTTTATAAAAAAGTTGATGTTTATTTTGTATCCATTAAAATTACAAACATGAGTGAAATAAATAAAATTTATGAGCTTATGATGCGGGAATGCCAACTAGAAATGGTGACAGTGGTTGCAATTAAGTTAATTTAAATTAAGATTACGAAAAATGGCGTCAGTCGTTGCGACTCAAATTACAAACGCGAATGCGTCTAAAACTTTTAGCGAATGGCATGAAATCTTAATCTAACAACTACAGTGGGGGCGTTCGGGTGGCTCTGGGTGCAGATTGGAACCCTATGCCACGACCTCCTCCTGCTGGCCAGCATCATCGTTGACCACAATCAACTCGTCGGGATGCGCATTCTCGAACGAGTCCACGCCCGTCTCGGCGCTGTTGCGCAGCTCGTTGGCCGCATCGGTTTCGGGCTCGGCGGCTGCCAGTTGATCGACGTTCTGTGACTCCGGCTCCAATTCGGGTTCGGGTTCAGCCACCTCGTCGCTCTTTATATCGACCTTGTTGTCGACTTGCGCCGGCGACAGGTTGTCAATGGTGACCACGGCGGGTGCGGCTGCTGCTGGCGTCAAGACCGCAACAGCGGCACCGCCGTTTTGCGGCCGATTGCCGCCTTGGAAGAAGCTAAGAATGCCCTGCAGCGGGCCCGCTGCTGTTGGCTGTGCGGGCGCAATGGCGCCGGCGGCAGCGGCCTGCGGCGGATTATTGCCGCCGACGAAATTGCTGATGATGGCCTGGAAGGGACCGGGCGGCCGAATGGTGGTCGAATCGGCAGTGCTGAGCTGATTCTGGCCGCCCAGGCTGGAGAGTGTGTTCTGGAATTGGGTGCCCAGATTGGTGGCGAACTGCTGCAGTCCCTGGAAAGCTTGTGTCGTCGAGTTGACCACCGATTGGGCGGCATTTTGCACTGCCTGCTGCGCAGAGGTGATGGCGTTCTGCGGATTCAGAAAACCGGGCAGCGTGGGTGCCGGTGTGACGGGCTCGTCGGCGGCCATTTGGCCGGCGAGTGGTTGCTGCGCGCTTTGTTGATTTTGGCCGGTTAGCTGATTGAATAACTGGCCGAGCGGTGAGTTCTGTATGAGTTGTTGTACAATGTTTGGCGGAGTGGTGGACTGAGTGGGCGTGGCCTGAGTGGCTTGACGCACATTCACCGACTCATCAATTGCCACCGGTTCGGCGGCGGCAAGTTGTGGCTCTGCGGCGGCGTTATTGGCATTTTCCGCGGCAGCAATTGGCTGCGGTTCAGCTGTCTGCAGCTGCTCGACAACAGCGGCAGCAACTGGCTCCTCGTCCGGCGCTATTTGGGCCTTTACCTGTTGTTGTTGTGGCTCAAGTGCAACATCGATGGCGGGCGCAATCGCTTCCTGCTGCTGTTGTTGCAGTTCTTGTGGTTGCTGTGAGTCCGCTACAGTTGCGGTCTGCAAAAGATCCGAGTTCTCTTCAGCTATGGCCTGCTTAATCTCTTCCTGCAACAACTGTTCGTCCTGTAGCCGTTCGGCCTCTGCCACGGCGCCAACAATGCGCAGCTGCTGTTCCTGCTCCACCGCCTTGACAATGTCCTCGGCAATGGCATCGGTTTCGGCAATTGCCTGCTGCGCCTCCACTGTCTCTGTCTTTGGACTGTGCGCCGCTTCATTTTTTGGCTCTTGCTGCGCCGGCAGCTCATCCTGTATGATGGTCACAGGTATTTGGTCTTTGCGCAGATCGCTGGTGGTCGCAGCCAGCGCCTCGGCCGGCAGCAACACGTCGCGATAGTGACGATGCACCAGTCCCGCCTGACTGTTGTCAATCAACAGCAGCAGCAGCAGCAGCGCCGGCGTTGGCCATAATCCAGCAATTTCAAATCGCATTTTCTCTAAATATTTGCTCAAGCGCTGTAGTTGTTGTTGTTGTTGGTGCTAATAACTTATCCAAACGGCGTGCGAGCACAAATAGCACACTCGGTCCACACTCGAATTAGCACCGCGCAATTTTTTACAGCGATCAACAGCCAAGAGTCAACACTTCTCTTGTGCAACAAAAATGCCACAGACAGACAGGCCAACAACAAAACAGCGCGCACAAACGTTGAGCGACAACGACGACAACGACGAATTCACTTTCAGCGCACGGCCGAAACTGTCGGAGTCTTGCACAGCAGAAGCGCATTTATACTGGCGGACAGCGGCAACAGGTGACGGCAGCGGCAGCGGCGACAGTGGCAGCGGCAGCGGCAGCGTCGCACCGTTGGTGAATTGTTGAGAGCGATGGTGATAGCAGTGCCAACGGTGAAGGAAGTGGCGGTGGAATGGTGATAGCAGCAGCGGCAGAGCGACAGACGCGCCGTCGCATTGGTCGCATTGCTTTGTTGTTGCTGTTGGGCGCAACGGCGCACTTTAATCGAAGTGATCTTGTTTGATGGTGCAATGTTTGTTGTTGTTGTTGTTATAGGCAGTGGGTGGCTGGCCGCAAGGGAACAGAAGGGCAAAAGTAAAGAGAGAAAGAGTCGAGAATTGAAAAGAAAGAAAAATATGGAAAGGTGCAGGTTGAATTTTTATGTTGACCGGTTTGTAGATAAACTTTTTCAGCAAAAATAAGAAGAAACTGTAACTACAATACTTTTCAGTTTTCTTTTATGATTATTCTCTATTTAAGTGTCGTGTTTAACCTCACTTCACAATTTTACTTAAACCTTTGACCTGTAAAATGGTTTGAGGTTCAACGAAATTGAAAAATAAACACAATTATTACAGACTTTTGTGCCTTAAATTGCTTTAACAAGTTTTAACAAATTTTTTCTTCAATTTCTCAACTTCTAACCACACTTTTTGCTGAAACCAACACAATACTTGGCATCCCATTAGGACCTGCAACAAGAGTTGTATTCGATCATCGGATGGGTTCTCAACAAACCAACATGCAAAAGAAGCAGATTGGGGCTTTCGGAAATTTAATTTATGTCTTCTTAACCCTTTCGACCCAGAATTTTACTCTGTGTCTCGATATTACTTTTTGGTATTAAAATCATGAAAAACTTGTCTAAGAAATGTGCAAACGACATTTGAAGTCGCCACGCCTCTTTGTTAGAGCTCTAGAGCTAGTTTACTTTTGAACAATTTTAGCTTAGAACGGGTTAAATAAATTTTGAATAAATATTTTTAAGTTACATAAAATTATTTCATATTTATGGAAAAATACAAAATTATCACTTTTTGATTTTATTTAACCATTATCAAATAAACAGGGTTTTGATCAATCGCGCCCAATTCGTAGACTTCAAGTAGAACACAAATTTTCCCTGATATCGCTGCAAATTATTGGAAATTATTTTGGGGATAGCAGTAAAATTGTTTTTAATTTGCTTTAATTATTCGATTACTTGTAGTAAAAATAATCGATAAAATTAGGTAAAATCCATCATTTGTGATCATTTTTTTGCAAATTGATTATTTAAAAAAAATTTAATAGAAAAGTGATTGATTGTATTGAATTGATTATTTTCACAAAAAATTGACTAGAAAATATTTCAAATACCTAGAAATAATCGATTTGTCGAAGTAAAAATAGTGTATTATGTTTGGTAAAATCGATAATTTGTGACACTTGTTTGCGAATTGATTAATTTCAACAAAACTAACTATATGATAATTTAATTGACTACAAATAATCAATTATTCGATTACTCGTAGTAAAAAGAATCGACTATATTCGGTATATATATATACTTTTGAACAATTTTAGCTTAGAAAGGGTTAAATTAATTTTGTAGCAATATTTTTTAATTACTGAAAAATTATTTAATATTTATGGAAAAATACAAAATTATCACTTTTTGATTTTATTTAACCATTATTAAAGAAACAGGGTTTTGATCAAACGCGCCCAATTCGTAGACTTTAATTAGAACACAAACTTTCCCTGATATCGCTGTGAATTATTGGAAATTATTTTGGGAATAACAGTAAAATTTTTTTAATTTGCTTTGAACTCCTTTCTAAAAATAATAATTTGTTGGTGCCTACTTAAATTAAACCCATAAATCAATCGTAGCTTTTGCTATAAGATGACAAATAGGTGAAGCTGCTCTCAGGCAACCTTGGGGTCGCAAGAGTTATTTACTCCACATTGTTTGTTGCATTGTATTCATATTTAATATTAATTACTTAATATTAAAAAAATATTAATTTTATTTTTATTTTTTTTCATTCTGCATTGACTTAGCAATTTGCCTTTTTCCACACATTACGCAAAAAATACAGACAACAGCGTTTTGATGAGCTGCACATTTCGGGCTCCAGCAGCGCACTTCTTGCTGCTGTAGCTTTTTCTTCTTCTTCGAGTTGTTCTTGTTGCACTGCTTCCAGTTGCAATATGTGGGTTCTGTATGCCACTGGACCCGAAGTCAATGAACTGCTTCATTGAGGCTGAGTGTGTGTGTGTGCTGACCACTGACCAAAACGCGCTGCTTTCCTACCTGCAAGAATGCAATTCTGCAATTTCGCCAAGATGGAAAAGTTATTTTATTATTTCCTGAGCTGAGCTGGACGCAGTATCACAAACCAGTTGAATGCAGTCAGCGTTTGAAGTGCGTTTAAGCCAACATTGTTGCGGCCAATAAAGAACAAGTTTGTGTTCTTCAAACACACACACACACACACACACACAATGTTGTTGTGCTGATTTATGCACAAATGCAGCGACTGCATTCGAGAGGGAACACAGGCAGCAATCGTCTGCATAGAAAGAGAAAATGTGGCCGTCTTGAGCTGAGCGTTGTCTATTTTTAGCCCACACCAACAACAATATGCCAGCGGCCAAGTCTAATGCATGGCCAGCTTCGACAGAATTTCATCTCTTTTTGGGTCAATTTCGGGCTGCAGTGGCTGCGCGCAATTTGCATATTTATTGTACTTGTTTACATTTGCTCGCTTTGCGCTGTCGGTCGGTCGGTCCATTCCAACAATGGCAAAGGAATGGAAAGGAAAATATGACAGCCGCGGCGGCAAAATGAAAGCAAACAGCATCAGCGGCAGAACAGTGCAGCGCTGCGAATGCAAATGCAAATGAGCGGACGCTGTGACGAATCGTTTGGCTGCGGCGGAAAAGCCTAATGAGAAACTTGAAAATATTGCTTGTGGGGAAGTGGGTCAATGTGCGTGCAGCGGGAAATCATTTCATAGAAATTTCTTTGGAAAAATTCACACAAATTCCTTTCGCCGGCACTGGGACACACACACACAGCTGAGTAAAAGTTGGTCAAATCAGTGCCAAAGCATAAAAAAACTAATTGTGCGACTGAAAGGTCAAATAAATAACCACAAGTTGCAACCTAAACATGGTTAATGTGTAAGTTGTCTGTCTGTTGACTTTATTTTGCTGCCACTTGATGTCACACAATGGCTAAAAGCATTTGACAAGGCAAATATTTAATGTTGACAGCCACAACTAAATCGCAAATATTGCAAAATAAAATTGAAAAATCGGCTGCAACGCATCACTGCCGCGGCTGCACCTCCATTAAAGTTGCACTTGAACAGCGCCTATAAAGTGTGCGGGGGAGAGGGGGGCATGAGGATGCTGCTGGAACTAGTTGCAAGACACCATGAACTTGACATTGCATTTTCGTAGCGCACATTGTCAGACTTATGTCTGTGGATATGTTGTTGTTGCGCATCGAAAAGCCGGCCGGCAAAAATTGCCAATGCAATGCGTTTCAATGCAGCCAACAACTTGCATTGCGACTTTATTACGTTGCGTGCAATCGGCTGCAATGTGGCTGAGACTGGCTGCAACTGGTAGAGTAGCTTGTTGTTGTTGCTATTGTGTCGTTATGCAGCAGACATTTGATTTCATTTGCCTCTTACTATAGTTGTTGTTGTTGTAATTTGTTGCCTTTTGAAGACAGAATCGGCAACAAGTAATTCTTGTTTATTTTTTATGTGCTTCCTTTTGACTCTATTTGCTTTGCTTAATGTTGTTTGTCGTTGTTGTTGGTGCTTTGCTTGGCTTTTTTTTTAATTGTAATTATTGTTGGATTTGTTGTTAGTGTTGTGGTAGTTTCCTTATTGCTTGCAGTTCGCTGCCTTCCTTTGGTCTTACAATCGCCTCAGACTAAGAGCTGCCACTTGCCGTGCAGGTAGGTTTGTATGTGTTACGCTTAAAGGACAATGACTCCAAATGCATTGCTGGCTTTTTACTTTATTCAAACCTTTTTTTGCAGTAATTTATAGTCATAGTGTTATGCTGTAAAAGACGTTTGTATTATTTATTTATTTATTTATTTATTTATTTTTTTTATTAATTCATTTATTTATTTATTTATTTTATATTTATTTTTAATTTATATATTTAATTTATTTTATACTTATTTATTTATTTATTTATTTATTCATTTATTTATTTATTCATTTATTTATTTATTTATTTTATATTTATGTTTAATTTATTTATTTTAATTATTTTTTATTTTTTTATTTATTTTTTATTTATTCACATATTTATTTATTTATTTTTTTTTTATTTATTTATTTATTTTATTTATTTATTTATTTATTTATTTATTTATTTATTTATTTATTTATTTATTTGTTTATTTATTTATTTATTTATTTATTTATTTATTTATTTATTTATTTATTTATTTATTTATTTATTTATTTATTTATTTATTTATTTATTTATTTATTTATTTATTTATTTATTTATTTATCTATTTATTTATTTATTTATTTATTTATTTATTTATTTATTTATTTATTTATTTATTTATTTATTTATTTATTTATTTATAATCCAGACAAATAAAAAATAAATTGTAACAGACCATCGATAAAACTTAATACAAAATAATAAAATTTGTAATAATATTACAAAATAATAAAGTTCAATTAAAAAATTCAACAATAATTCTTAATTCTTGGAAGAGAGAGATCTAAGTGCGGAATGCAATTAAGTTCTGAGAGCGTTCTAGCAAGAGGAGCATTTTTAGCGTATTCCGTTATTAGGTTTTCATACTCATATTTTTTTTTGATAATTTGCATTTTGAATTTTGCATGCTTGGTTGACTTGGCCATATCTGCCGTATGGACGTTGAAGCTCTGCCGGAAGAAGTGCTCGATGTGGTAGTTGTAGGTCGGCAACGAAGAGTCTCCCTCTTCGTCGTTTCTCCGGTGAAAGGACGCTCTATCATTTCTTGTTGTGACCAACTGGGCTGGCGCCCGGAGAGAACTTTTATGGTAAGTAAGTTGAAGCGTCTGATATGTGATATAACATTCACATTGTTTTGAGATTCTCTGTATTGTTGAAGAAAATTTCCCTATATTCATGCAAATAAATTTGTGTTGTGAGTCATTTATTTGTGCCTACAAAAAGTTAGCAGAAAAAATAAAATAATAAATGATATAAATAATATAAATAAAATAAATAATAAAATTAAAAAAAATTATAATAAATAAAATAAAAATTAAAAAAAAATAAAAATAATAATAAATAATAATAAAAAAATTTTAATAAATATTGAAATAAAGAAAATAATTATAAAGAAAGCTTGCAGTTGCTGCAAATTTCCTTACATTCGCTCAAATATGTTTTAAAGCTTTGAATTAAATTTGATCTTATTCTAAAAAACAACATAGTTGTAGTAAAAGTCATTTAAAGTTCAAATAGTGCAACTCTCACAAAAAAAGAACCATAAGTTTGTGTCCTAAGTCTTTTGTTTCATTCAGCATGATTGTACAACATCAATCAGCTTACTGTAAATTACTCGATTTCCCTGCTATTACTCACGCTTCATTTCAATTTCATTTGCTATAGTAAACTTTTAACATTGCATTTGTAGCCTAATTTCATTTCGTTGGCGCGCACTTGTCAGCACGTTCGCCTCCACACGGTCGCAGCTATGGAAAAATCATACACACACACACACGCGCGTCAATCTTTATTAACAAATGTTACATAATTTCTTTCGAAAAAGTAGACATAAACAAACGTAAACCGTAAGCCACAAAAACTATTTGCAATTTGTTCACCTCTCGCCCCACAAAAGTGCCAAAAAATTCAGAAAAATGTATAAACAAAAAAACAAAATTGTGTCAATAATTTTACTACCAGCAAATTAACATAATTACACAAAAGATTAAAAAGCAACAAACTCAAAACTTGCGTGCGTCTGTATGTGTGTGTGCACTTAACACCTTCGCACTTGACTGGCTGAAAATGAATAAAGCTGCACAGACACATGATTCATGTCAATGAGAGTGAAATTTCGTTCATATAATAAAATGTTTTTATTTTTTCCTGTCAGAATAAAAAGAGCGAAAATATGCAAGCAAAGCGTTTGAAGCAAAAACTATTTCTGGCAAATATGCTTTTGCAAGACTTGTACAATTTTCTATTACATTGTTTTGAATGTCAACAACACCGATGACACCTTCACCTCATTTCGAAATAACAACAACATAAACAAAAGTCAACAATACTCGCAATTGAGGAGCTCTTATGAAGGTCAACTATTTGCAGAATTGATTAACGGTATTTGCTGCTGCACCCGAAATATATTACTGTCATTGTTGTTGTAATGAATAGTTGGCGAAATTGGGTTGCTTTATGTTTTTATTGCATGAAGTTGAAAGCAGCTACAGTCGCTGCTGTTGAGGTGAGATTGCCAAATGAATGAGGCATTGCTCAAAATTGAAGGTCACAAAGATCAGCTAACATGTTGTTGTATTCACACTAGAAAATAAAAAAAAATCATATATTTGAGGTTATGTTGTCAATTAAATGAAAATTTGTGTGGTCAAATCGTTGGTAAATTACTTTATTTAGTATGTATTTCCACTTTGGTTAATGGATTGTTGTTGTTCTGGCTAGAAATAAACATTAATAAAATATTTGAGGTTAGTTATAATAATTTTAGTAAAATAATCTTAGTAAAACAAATTTAAACCAACGCTCCACACTGGGCACAATACAGGTTTTGTTATGCATTTGCACTTCAGCCAAGTTGTTGTTGTTCTTGTAGACTAGAAAGGAACATAAAAGAAATAATTGAAGTTACGAACAATAATTTGCAAAAAATTAAATCAATTTCATAAAATTCAAATTTTAGACCGACAATTACACGCTGTGCCATGCATTTTCACTGCAACAAATATGTACATAAATGTTTTTGTTGATGTCACAATCAGTACGTAAACAAAAATGAAAAAAGTTTGAGGTTATATACGATAACCTTTGTGGAAAACGCTAAGGTTCAAACTTGAAGCGATGCATCACAACATTTCAGTGAAAAAAAGAACAACAACAACAACACCAACGCATACAACATGCTATCATTCATTATCTATGCAATTAATTTGCCATTCTGCGCGCAGCACTGCCATCGCCGCCACGATCACCTCCGCTCACTGCACAGTGTAATTTAGATAAAACTGGAGCAATAAACATTTATGTGATCAAGTGAACTCATAAAAATTTTATGTAAATTGAATATAAAATGATTCGAGTTGAAGCGATGTGAAATGCAAAACGGGAAGAAAGTAAAAGTGCGCAACATTACGTCGTCGAAGGTACGAAATTCGTGACGTATTTTCACAAAACGCCGCTCAGCTGCCACGGCGACATTACATAAAAAAACACAAACAACGACAACAATAATAGCAACATTTCGCCAACAAATGCACAGCGCGTACGACGTACGGTAAATGCGAGTCAAATAGACGACAATAAAATGGACAATATTGACAGTCGATGCAGTGACAGTCAACGTTTGGACGCTGTGCTGCATTCAGCGCACTGCAAAGTGTTGTGCGATAAGAAAAATGACTGAAAATAAAACAAACTAGATATAAGCGACGCATTGGTAGTGGAATTTTAAAATGTTGCTGCTGTTGTTGGCAGAAATGTTTGTTAAAATGCGGCACTTGCATTGGACTTCCGTTTTTTAGTGCCATTGTGATGGCACATGTGCGCCATGCGTGCTGGGTTTCAAGTGTTGCTGCTGTAAATAGAGCAGTTAACAACATGAACACATAAAAAACAAATGAACGTACACTGAAGCGGAAAAATTGTTGGCAGGTTTTACAGCAGCAATTAGCTCAATGCTTAAAGTTGCAGCAGTGGTCTTTAGTTCGAGTCACATGCTGAAGATTTAAAGATGAGATGTGCAAAGATTTTGTTAAATATTAATCACTTTTTTAATAGTGCTTTTTAAATTAAAAATTAATGCTAAAATTTGTAGCGCCATCTAGTGTGCATTGGCCACTTTAGCAAAATCCAAAGCTTCTCAAGCTTCCAAAGTGTTTACCCGTGACTCAGATTTCGCTGCTCATAACACAGTTTGAGAGCAACTGACAAATGGCAGCCAGTAGAACTGAGTGTTGCCACAACATAAAAAGTGAAAATAATTTTTCATGATTGCACGAGGATGCAATTGAAACATATTGAAAGGATATGAATAGAAAATGTTTTAAATAAACCAGAGCAAAATTAACCCTCAGATGGTAATAGACATTTTTCAATATAGTACAAACTCACTGCACTATCTTTTTGTATATGCATTTTGAATTTTCAAGTAGATACTGTTTTTTTTTTTAATTTTGGCTGAAGTAAATGAAGAAATATTTAAAAGTAAAAAGTTTAATGTTTAGGTAATTATTACAGCCACAACGATGTGGTTGCTCTCATAGAAAAACACTCTAAAATACAGGGTCCGAGTTTAAAATTTAAAAAATTTTCTTATGGAATGTTGCTAATATAACCACATAGAAGCCTAAGACGTAAAATTTAAAATTTTAACTTTCCCCAGTAAAAACCTGTGGCGAAAAATCTACGTACTCCTGCCATTTTGTAAATTATATTTCTTCTGCTTGTATCTTTCTCCTAATTATTTCCCCAACCATTCCCCTTTCTCTAATTAAACTATTAGATTATAAATATAAACTTAGTATTTGTTAAAAATACACTTCAGGAATCGAATTTTGTATGTTCCATTGTGTTCAATGTGTAAGTAGAAATTTGTTCTTTGAAAATCGCTCGTAAAATAAGTTCTGTTTACCGCAAGATTTTAAAACATTAGGGGTATTCACACCGAGCTAGTTACTTTATTAGTTCGGTACTCGGTAGTTTTGTACGTGTATTTTGTTTTTGTAAAAGTATGGAACTATCGAATTACCGAGTAACAAAGTCACAAGGTGGCAGGTCCGACAAATCGTTCGTTAGTTGGTAACACTGCAATCAGCTGTTCAATTTCATTCTATTCGCGCTTTGCACCTGTTTTGGGCATTTTGGGATTGATTTCTGCGAACTTTTTGCAACAAAATTGTACAAAATCAGCTGTTGGAACAGCTCTCGTGTTGCCAGACGAGACTATGGAAAAAAGTATACTCACAGTGAAAAATTCAACTGAGTTACCAATTAACGAATTACCCAATTAACAAGGCCGGTGTGAATACCCCTATTAAGATCTTCGCAAGGAGTTGGATAGTCGAACCAGTGGCGTTCGAAAGAGAAGTTTTGGGGTTTCAAAAACTCCCAAATATCTGTTTGTTAAAACCAATTTGGGTGGCAAGTATGGCTTCAACTAACATTAACATAGGTTTAAAAGTTGCATACAGAATCTCCCCGCAAAATAAAATCCTGAGTGCTCCATTGAGTCGAACCACAGTTTTCGGGATAACTAAGAACCCAAATCGTACCGGATAATTGATTTTTATCGTTGTTTGAGATACAATTTCGTAAGGAGTTTTAGGTTATATTCAAGTCTTGATTTACTTAATTTCCACACATAAGAACGGCAAAATAAACTAAATTTGCTTCCCCCAAAAAAAAAATAATTTATTGATTGAGATAAAAACCAAATTGACTAATTTTTATCGATGTTGTTATTATTATTGATGCCGGATTATTGATGTTTCCGGTTAACCGGATTAAGTATAATCGAAATTCGACTGAGGTTTCAAACGTTTGGTCCAGGTTTACTACAGCACAGAGGACAAATGTTTACAAGAAAATGGATTAATGAAATAAACGATCCACGTTCTCCTATGAAAACAATGGATGTCTTACAAAAATGATTTCAATTCAATTACAATTTTTATTTCAACAGCAAATAACATAATAAACAGTTTCAAACACTTTAATTCAAAAGCCTAAAATTTTTAATAAAGCTTTAGCATCACGGTGAAAATAAGTTGTGACCACGATAATTTAGTATTATTATAGTACAATATTGTATTATCTTTTGTTGTAGACTGTAGCTAAAAGAAATTTGTAATATGTATCAAAAAAATTTCACAACTCTGATGGGCAACAAAATGTAATGTTTTCAATTCGTAAATAATTTAATCGCCTACTCCGCTGCATTAACCACGGCAACACAGTCCGAAAGCGATTTCGAGCCATCTCGAAGGAATGCCGACAACAGTTTGAGTACCATTGCATGGCGAGTCATAATGTTGAAATAGTTTCGGAGTGACGTTAAACTCATTCCGAAACAGCTGTCAACGAAGACAGTCCCTGAGTGAGCGTTGTGGCACGGAAGTGTTGCAAAGTTTCGCGAAACAAAAAATAATAAAAGTAATCGTACTTAGTCGAACGTAAATGAAACGAAAGCCCAGCACAGCGGCGAGCAAACGGCAATGAAAAAGTGCGTGTAATAAGCGGAAACGGAGTTGGCATAGTGCAAAATAGCCCCAGCCGCAACCGAATTACGTGCGCTCGTGGTGTCCCGTCCAGCGGAAGGCGAAGTACGATTTTGAGCGGTGCTCTCCTTTGCTGGCCATTTTTATTGTGCGCTGCGCTTTGTTGTGTACTTCAGCGCTCGTGTAACGCAAAACACGGCACGGCACAGCAGCGCAGTGGGCAAGTGGACGGGAACGTGCCTGGTTGAGATCAACGCCAACGCGAAAGTGCAACAAGCAAGAATTTGGCTAGCAGATAGTTCGCCTTCCCGGTGCTGTTTCGGGTTGCCAAGTAGCGTCGCGGCTCAGAACAAGAAGCAGCAGTGCATAAATTAAAAATGTTATTAACCGCATAGCAATTTGACAGTTGTCGCGGTTGCTGCCGTCGTCGTTGTCCCAACAATTCGTGTCCGGTGTCTCGCTCGCTTGTTCGAAATCCGCTGCGCGAGTGTCACGTGCCGTTAGTGCGAGCGGTTGCGCTATAGTTGCGTACATTTTTATTTTGTACGCTTTGCTGTTTTATTTTCGGTTTCCTTTTGCGCTACTGCGGCTGCTGTTATTTGGTTTTTTTTTTGCTGGCCGTGTGATTGCTTCCTCTTTGGCTTTATCTCTGCAACGTACTCCATCCATCCATCCAATTTGAAAATAAAGAACAGCAGAAATCGCGTTTAAATTCTTGGCTGCGCTCGTGCGCTGTACCCGCCTGCCCGCCCGCGCAACTGCAGCCAATTTGAATGAATGAATGAATGAGTGGCTGATGGATTGCAGAAGAAGAAGAAGCAGAGCAGAGCACGAAAACATAAAACGCCACTTACACAAAGTTGAAAAGTTGTATATTTTGTTGTTGTTTTCAAGCAATTAATTTGTCAATACGTTAAGTGCAAAACATAAATAACAGAAAAGCGAGTGCAAGCAAAAGTAGATAGGAAGAAAAAGTGCCAAATTGGCAGCCACACCAATTCAAAGTTACAAATGCGATAAAGTAAATAAATGAAATAAAGTCAGATTGCACTCGGCGCTAACTTGAAGTTTTACGCATTTCCCCTTTGCTGTGTATCTTGCCGTGTATTTCCCCCGCCCCTTCTTCACACTCAACGCTTTGACCTCCGGCAAAGTGCGCTTCCAACGTGTCGGCCAAATCGTAGAGCAATAAGTAGCCGAAGAGCAGAAGAGCAACGTGACTAACGATGCACTGCTCGATGGAGAGGAGCCTGTCAGCCGGTGGTGCTGATTCTTCAGGTCACACCACAACAACAATGGCCATGGCCGCAACGAAAACGACTAAGGACGGTAAGTGCGCAAAATGCAATTTAAAAACAACATGAAGCGAGCCGGCAGGGGGCGAGCGGTCTGACGGGCGAGGTTGACCCAGTTTTTTAATGTGTAAAAATTTACATCGAGTTTTTGGTTATGTTTGGGAATGATTTCTATTTTGGATGAGATGGATTTTGGCATTTGTGTTGCTTTGAAAGTGAGTGGAATAAAATGTTTTGTGTTTGAGTTGTTTCAGTAATTAAATGAAATCAAAAAGGCAATGATTTCTTAGCTGTTGATCTTGCAAAGATGATTTCCTATTTTTGTGGTAATTTTCTTATTTGAATTTGAATTTATGGCCAGCAACTGATAGAAAGTATGTGTGCTTAGAGAAGATGAAAGTGATTTGACCCTTAACACTAGAATGTCTAAGGTAGTAATTTTGACTACATTGAGGTCTTCTATTGAAAATAACTTTTATTGCATCGCTTTCTAAAAAAATATCTTACGTGGCTTTTACTAATTTTTAAATAAATTAAAAATATTGTAAACAAATTGTTTACCCCAATTTTGCAACATTTATCTTAACCCTTTCGCTACAGGTTTTCACTACGGAAAGTTAAAATTTTAAATTTTACGTTTTAGGCTTCTATGTGTTTATATTAGCAACAAAAATAAAAAAGAAATAAATAAAAAATTTTTTAATTTTTATAATCGGACCCTGTATTTTAGAGTGTTTTTCTATGAGAGCAACCACATCGTTGTGGCTGTAATAATTACTTAAACATAAAACTTTTTACGCATAACGAAAATTTGAATATTTCGTCATTTACTTCAGCCACAATTTAAAAAAAAAAGTATCTAAATTGAAAGAAAACGTCATATGAAAAAAAAATTATCTAATTTTTCTGCTTCTTCTTTCTTTACTATTTCAAGATATACCATTAAAAAAACGTGTATACTTCTCTTCTTTAAACTTAAATATTCAGTTTATTAATTTCGTATTTTTCCTTAAACTTCAAACTATTCTAAGGACCGACAAAAAAATGTATTCTTGCAACCATAGAGGATGCAGACGTCCGCAAAGTAGCATGTTGCCATATGGCAACAAAATAGCGAAAGGGTTAAATGCCCAAAAGGAGTCATTTTGACTACCTATATAAAATTTACAGCAAATTTTACTGATAAATAGACAAATATGCATCTTCAATTGCGAAATATGAAAAGTTCAAATAATTACAAAAATTAAACAAATATAGTAATAATTTTTTTAAAATTATTTTTTTTAATTTTTTTAATTTAAAAAAAAAAAAAAAAAAAAATAAAAATGAAGTAGGTACTTATGTTAATTTAATCTCATGTTCATTTATTTATATTTGTTACTTAAAAACCAATAAAATTAAAAACAACTCAGTAAACAGTATTGTCGTCAAAATGACTACATATGGTCGTTTTAGGTAGGTCAGATTGTCGGGTATTCTAGTGTTAATCCTACAGGGACAACATCTTCCTAAAAGGACAAACGTGTTAATCCGACCTGACTTAATCCATTGAACCTTTTTGAGATTTTTAACCATTGTACATATATTTACTGTTATAATTTTACTGACAGTATTAACAAATTGTATTGCTTATATGTTTAATTTGCTAATAACCGAAGCAGTGGCTTCTCAAAATTCATTAACATATTTCATCAATTCCATTTTACGGCGCCCTCGTTTGCACAAATCTTCATCAATATTTCTATTTTCAAACATTTGTTGAGCAAGAATGCTGTCAGCTTTTTGAATCTTAGCTAAATTTCACACAAAGTCGAAGTTGAATGACTGCAGTTTCAAAAAGCTTTTTTGAAACACACTTTTATATGACTTGATCTATGAGAATAAAGATTAATGGATTTTGAAATGGTAGCTTTTCCTGTTTTTTGAAGCAAAGCACTAACCATTTTCTAGTTAAAGTTGTAGAAGTTGTGTTCCTTCCTTTGAACCATTTGTTGACTTTGTCAATGTTTTGTTTAACAATATCCAATGAACCCAATAATTCTTTTAATTAACTTGTTTAGCTACGTCAATATATGTGTTTCATTTATTCTTTGATTGCCTGAATGTTTATCAGCGTCAAATACTACAACACATTTGAATTTGAGGCTTTAATATTATTTGAGATTATGGCATTGTTGTCTGTGGTTATGATGAAATAGTTGATCAGCGCAATCATTGTTGTTCTTTAAACTTCCCCAGCTGTCAGGCTGTACAAATAATAAAAATCGCACACAGCTTATCAAGCAATTATCGCCAGACACTGAATGAAAGTCCACAATAATTGTACCTTATTAACAAAAAAAAAAAAATAATAATATCAATAAAAAACCTCCACAAATTTGTTCCGCTTTAGCTGGTAGCAGCTGTCAGCGCTAGTTTTATGGCTGTCGCTGATGATGATAAATCACAAACAAATCTCAAACATCAGGTGCTTTCAATCAAATCCATCAATCAATATTTACTTTTCATGTGAAAATCAAATCAATACATAACAAAAAAAAAAATGAAGAAAATAAATGCATTAAAATCTGCCATGTGCGAATAAAGCAGAAAAATTGTAAATCAAACACTCGAACACGTTTCGCAGACGGGCGTTTCGAGTGGGCCGCACGCATGGACGCTGGCAGCGTCCGTCAAAGTGTCAATTGTCTTGAAGGCAGATTGGCAGCAAATTAAGCTGCTTCGCATTGCGCGAGCAAATCTGCGCTGCGTGTTGTAGCAACTATAAATTTTCAATATAGATTAGAAGGACGCTGGACTGCGCAAATTACAGCGCTGCAGCAGGCAAATTGGTTCATTCACATTGAGTGGGCGGCAGCGTCAAACACAGCGTGTCCTTGTGGCAATTACGCGTTCGATGACAATGTCCATCACAACATTGGACAACACGCATCTAATGCAGTTGGCGTTGCTCAGCTTTTCTCTGCGCGCAACAGGCACTTTGCACGGCGCGCTTCAGCTGCAGCTGTTGCCACGGCTCATTGTTTACTTTGAGCTAATTAAAAAGCAGAAACGCTCGATAAGCAGTAAATAAATAAGAAACGAGATAAAAAATTGTGTGCGAGCGCACACGACGGAGGCGTTGGGGACGGCAAACCGCTAGACGGACTGCAAAGCAAATAGTAGTCGCTGATAAGGCGCTCGCTCGCCCCAAATTGCCTTTTGAGTTATGTAGAGAAACGATAAAAGCCAGCAGAGCAACGAATATAAAAATAGAAAATGTTAGCAAACGAGCGCACAAGCAGAATTGAAAAATTGTGGAATGATGGTTGATGGTGAAGTGAGGACTGAGTGCGCTCGCTTGCGATTTCAGTGCGGCGGAAAATGGCCCAAGGCAAGTGTGGTGTAGCTGCACTATGCGATTTGTGGGCAACAACAAACTGTCGAGAAATCAATGCACTCACGCACACTGCGCTGGCCCAAAGCCGGTTTTCATCTCTGCTTCACTCTGTGCTTCGCCATTTGCATTCCTGCCAGCAATAACAACAACTTTTCAGCCTGCTGCAAGTGCTTACAATGCGGCAAAAGTCATCCGAAGGTTTCGAAGACTTGTAAAAGACTTGACCTGGGCAATGTTTGAGCGATATAATTCTCAACATTGCAAGCAAATTGAATAATTGAGCAGAATTGCAAGTTCTTTTGAATGGGGCGACCAAGTTTGTGGAGAACGAAAACCACTAACCTCACTTATGACCTGCGATTCTACTCGTTTTCGAAAGATGAGTTTGAATCTTTCTTGGATTGGGCAATGTTTGAGCAACTTTCTCAACTTTGCAAGCAAATTGAATAATTGAGCAGAATTGAAGGTTCTTTTGAATGGCGACCAAGTTTGTGGAGAACGAAAACCACTAACCTCACTTATGACCTCCGATTCCACTCGTTTCCGAAAGATGGGTTTGAATCTTTTTTTGATTGGGCAATGTTTGAGCAATAATTCTCAACATTGCAAGCAAATTGAATAATTGAGCAGAATTGCAAGTTCTTTTGAATGGGGCGACCAAGTTTGTGGAGAACGAAAACCACTAACCTCACTTATGACCTCCGATTCCACTCGTTTCCGAAAGATGGGTTTGAATCTTTCTTTGATTCATGGGTTCGAATCTTGTTTCAACTAAAAAACCAAAAAAGTGTGATAATTGTCTATGAAAAAACTGTGAATTTCGCTGAATTGTTAAAGAAAACTTTATTAGTTTGACTAAAAAAACTGAAGTTTGTAAATTTATCTTCGCCACAGTGTTCCATTGAATAAGTCTGAGGGTCATGGGTTCGAATCATGTTTCAACTAAAAAACCCCCAAGAAAATATGATAATTGTCTATGAAAAAACTCTGAATTTGGCTGAATTGTTAAAAGAAAACTTTAGTTTGACTAAAAAATTTAAGTTTGTAAATTATTATCTTACGAATGTTTCCAAAACATTAACTGGAAAAACAAAAAATATGCCAAAACCCAGTGGAGCCCAAAAGGAAATTATTTGCACCCAGTTTGCTGCTGAGAATATTTAATTCTACAACATTTGTGTCTGTTTCTATTTTTCTTTTTAATAGAAAAAAATGCAGGTGAATATTTTAAAGCTGCTCCATCGTGTGCTGCCCGCGTTCTGGGCCGCTTCGGGCCGTGCAGTGCCTGGTTGTGGCATTCGAAGTGCAGCAATGAGCCGCACACAATTGGGAAAGCATCCAACTGGCGTTCGGTGCAAATGTTGCCATCGACAATGCATTTAACTGTAACGTTGTTCCAGCTTTTGTGCTACGCTGCTGGTTGTACACACACACATACACACACACACCAACACCAAAATTCCCAACCATTGGCAGCAGAATGTGAAAGAGTGAAGCCAAAAAAGAAATATCTGAATAGAGCACAAAAAGCGAGGAGATGAAAACGCGGTCAACTGCTGCAGCATTTAAATCAATAATTCAAGTAGTAATAGTAACAACAACAGCAACAATAAAGACAACCAGCAGCGTACGTAGCTATGAAAATAAGAACGAGAAAAATCAGCAAATACGAGAAGAAGCAGCAGGCAAAAAATAGTTTGGATTGTATCTAAATTCGCGATGACCTTCATTTGCAGACTTTTTTTGGGCCGTTGTTTTTTTTTTCTTTGCCTGCCGGTTTTGCTGCTTGATTTTGCCTCTTCTCCCTTTCGACTGCTGCTGGTATGCTGCGTTGCTATTTCGCCACACACTTTGATTTGGATTCCGCGTTTGCGATTTTTATATTTTTGCACTCTACACACACTACGCGCGGCTGCTGTTCGCAACAATTGCTATCTTTATCGCTTTTTCAGCTTATCTCATCATCTGGCATTATAGGTTGCTTCTGAGCTCTGGGATTAAGCAGCAGCAGCAGCGGCGAAAGAGGTGAACACATTGACGAAACACGAGTTGAAAAGATGCAAAGAAATAGTCAGCAAACATAAATCGGATACTTTTTTGGAAGTGTGCGCTTGGGGCGAGCGTTGGAGGTGTCCAAAACGAAACTGGAATTGAAATTGGCCCTGAAATAGTGATTTGATTTTGCAGCTTTGTTACAAGACGTATGTGATGTTAGTGCAATCGATTAACGTTAGTGTTGCAGGGTTAATTGGAATGGCAGTAGTAGGCGTGAAAGAGTAGTTGCGGTATTCTCGATAGTAAGAACTGTTTTAGCTCCGGCGGCACATCACAAAGCACAATTTTATTATTTATTGCACTATCAGCTTTCGTTTGGTGCGTTAATTTTGCCAATACTGTTCTCGATCGTAGTTAAGTTTCATGTGTGTAGCTTTAGGCAAAGGAAATTAAGTTTAAACAAATATCTGCAAAATGCAAGCAACTCTTAACCCATTGCTGCCTAATGGGTAAAAATTTACCCATGAAAATTGACTTAAAAAAGTCAGAGAAAAGTTCGTGGTAGAGATATCTCAAAATCATTGATAGGGATGGTTGGGGTAAAGATGGAACTACCTTAGTCTAGTGGAGGTCACCCTAAAATTCCGCCATCTAGCTAGATTTACCAGACTCCAAAAATTGTGAATTTTCCGGCGGTGGAAAATGTGGCGAAACGTAGTGGCCTCAGAACTTCACAAAAATCTGCCTCCTAACTCACCTGTAAACAATACATCTTTTGTTTACGTGTTTAGCTTATCGTTTTGTTGTCGCTAAAATTAAATTAAATTAAATGTCGCTAAATTAAATGTAGAGCAAACCTAAGAACGTTTAAAGTTCCGAATAGAAATGGTACTAAGAGCAGTTGTGTAAAATCTTGAAAGTTGTACAGTGACTTTTCGACAAAAATGTATTGATTTGTCATGGATGACGAAATAAATTGCTTTTTTTCTTTTCATCAAAAATAATTTTGATCTAGTTTGGAGTTTTATATTGTAGAGGAGAAAGAAAATTGTGTGCAAAGTTTAAAACTCAAAAGCATTTAAACATTGAGAGAAATATTCAGTTTGGCCATGTGTGGTTTAAAAAGTATAAAGAATTCATTTCTGAATGGGCAGTTATTGTGGCATTATTATATAAACTAATGCTTGGAGAAATTCTGCCTTTCATTAAAAACTATGAAAATATAGCCTGACTTGGCAACCAATCAATATTGCATACATATTTGGTCAACTCTTCGAATTGGCCGAAGCTGCGACCATTTAACCGATATTGGGCCCGTATCAAACTCAAAATTAAACCAAAAAAAGAAAAAGTTTCAAACATAACTCAATTCCGCAAAATGTGGTGCAAACAGGCCAAGTCTATTCACGAAAGAGGTGTCCAAATACTGATGAGAGTAGTTGACTCCAAAGAGCGAGTATTTTAGTATGAAAAATGAATCTTATAATAACAATTAGATTTGAATTTAAATATAAACTAAACAATGTTCAGAAAAAGTTTCAATAAGAAGTTTCGCATTAAAGTGAATTTGTTTTCTTTAGAAATAATAGCCGAAAAGATAGCCTACGAAAATGACCTGCAAATTTCAATTAGTTTGACTAAAAAAAAACGGAAATTTGTAAATTTATCTTCCATGTGTCGGAGGGAGAGAGATTTCGCTGAATTGCTAAGAGAAAACTTTATTAGTTTGACTAAAAAACTGAAGTTTGTAAATTTATCTTGGCCACAGTGTTCCATTGGAAAATGTGTCAGAGGGTCATGGGTTCGAATCTTGTTTCAACTAAAGAAACGAAAAAGTATGCTAATTGTCTATAAAAAATCCCTGAATTTTGCTGAATTGCTAAGAGCAAACTTTATTAGTTTGACTAAAAAACTGAAGTTTGTAAATTTATCTTGGCCACAGTGTTCCATTGGAAAATGTGGCAGAGAGTGATGGGTTCGAATCTTGCTTCAACTAAAGAAACGAAAAAGTGTGATAATTGTCTATAAAAAATCCCTGAATTTCGCTGAATTACTAAGAGCAAACTTTATTAGTTTGACTAAAAAACTGAAGTTTGAAAATTTATCTTGGCCACAGTATTCCATTGAATAATAAGTCAGAGGGTCATGGGTTCGAATCTGGTTTCAACTAAAGAAACGAAAAGGTATGCAAATTGTCTACGAAAAAACTCTGAATTTCGCTGAATTGCTAAGAGAAAACTTAATTCTATTTCTGGTTTCAATCAGTCGACCTACGCTGTTCAGATCCAAAAGCGTGTCCAATCAGCAAAAGGTACTCGTATATTTCCCTCGATAGCGTCAATACTTGAGTCAATATGACTTGACATTTGCATAGAGATTTATTTAATTGATTTCTACTTTTGCAAGTGCAAAATGAATAGCAGAAAAACAATTAAATCAAAACAAATGAAATGAAATGAAAATTACTTAATTATGGTGTCCCTAACAACGGCCACTTTCAATGTCATACCGCACACAGACGTTCATTACAACAATACTCATTACAGCAACAACAACAATTGGCAATTGTTTGTGCCCTAGCTGAGTGGCTTCCCTTCGCTCTCCTACCTACACAGCCTTGTTACTGTTTTCACTATTCTCCATTGATTTTATTTAATTTTTTTTGCAACTCGTCAAGTTTTTTAATTGTATTTTTTATGTTGACATTTGATTTGCACAACGTTTAATGACGTAAAGGAAATTATTGATAAAAATATTACAGACATTTGCTGTTTGTGCTATTTGTTTTTGCCATATTGGCTGGAAACAACTACGCGGCGCACACGTTGGCTGGCAGCGACAAGCAAACGACGATAAATGGGAATCGCAATTGTAATTATCTATCGCCACAACCAATGCGACGGCGCATGAAAACGTGGCGACAATTACAAATAATAAATGAAATAGTGATTGTGGCCATAATTTATTTGCATACAAGCGACATTTAAATGCCGCATTTTGGACAGACGCCAAAGGGTGGAACAATTAGTGTAAAGAATTGAGCAGCTATAATGCTTACAGACTGATTCTATAAAAATTCACCCACACTGAGCTCTTTTGGGTTCCTCGCCCCTTTGGGTGCCCCAGTAATTTTATTCACTATCAAAGTTAATGAACACGTCTTGTCCGCGGCTGCAGCGCCTAATACTTATGAACGAGATTTCTATGCATTGTTAAAAATAACTGTACATACCTAGCATATGCCGACTCAACAACAACAACCACAATAGCACAGTTTTAAAGTGCATGCTGCCAATTGTTTGTGGCTGCTGTTCGTTGCTTATGCAACATAAATAAACACTTAATTGAAATTTATGCATAATTGTAATGAAATAAACTTTCGGCTATTTACATATAGAGATGCTGCCAGCAACACAGCACGCCACCGCATACACGCGACGCTGCAACAATGACGCCATACAGTCAGCAACAGCGACCAATAAGACAGATACGACTAAATGACTGCATTGGGCGCTGCAGCCGCATGTGGCCCGACTTGAATGTTGCTGCTGGGCACTTTGGTTGTCGTTGTTATTGTTGCTGGTCTTTTGTAATGACTTTTGTGTATGTGTGTGCAGTTGTGAAATATTTATGTGCAGTACTTATTGATTTTCCTACACTATTCTCTGTCTTAATTTATTGGCGTTTTGTTTTTGTTGTCGCTGTTGTTGCTTGCATCGCTACCATATTAGCACTGTTGACAATTGTATCTGTTGCGCGTATCTGGTTATGCATTGACATACATAATTTCAAGTGCTTCGTAGGGCCGAAATATTACTTAAGGAATTACATTGAAAGAAAAATTGAAAAAATAATTCAAGAAGAAGATGTTTAAAGTTTTGTAGAAGAATTAATGGAATTACAACATTGATTGTCATTGATGGTAATTCCAATTTGAAGTTGAACTTCCATTTTCAAGTAAATGAAAAAATATAAAAAAGTAGATAACAGATAACGCCTGCTTCAGAAGGTGTTCTAGTCTAGAAAATGTTATTGTTGGCTATTTTTTACGTATTTCCTTTTTACTATTTTTAGTACTTAAAAAAAGACAAGGTAATCGCATGCTTAAAGTTTACTTATGTACATAGCTGGCCATAGCAACTTGTTGCCCGGTTTCGGCCTGGCGAAATGTTTCAATTTTTGAGGAGATCAGACATAATTTTTATTATTCTAATTTATTTATTAATTAATTAATTTATTATTATTAATTAATTTATTATTATTAATTTTTTTAATTATTCGGTCCACAGAAATAATCTTACAGATTAATTCAAAATGCACAGAGCTTGGATATGGATGGAGCATGGATACCTACATGTGTGTCATACTAATAAAAAAATCTTGCAAAATTCCACACAATTAAAGTGGTTCTATTCATTGGACCCAAATTAAGCAAAATTTTTTTATGATTACAAAAAGTATGACTATCGTCGGTAGGTGGTAGGTTGTAGGATTTGACATGGGCCCATTGCGATACCACAAACTCCACCCCTTTGAAATGTATATGTAACCCTGTTTTTTTCAACATGTTTTACTTACATCACGCATTTCAAACGGATGGGGGAAGCGCACGGGGGCATAAAGGGACCTACAGTTTTATCCAAATCTGAACGACGGTTTTCTCAATTTTCCTTTCACACTTGGAGGTTTGGCCATTGTCTGCGATTCTTGTAATTCTCATCAGCTTCATGTGAATAGCGATAGAAGTAGGCGAGTGTTTTACCAGTCCGAGCTAGGAATCGAACCTAGGGCCTCTGGTATGAGAAGCCAACTAGAAGTCAGAAGAAGTCAGTGCGTTATCCGCTGAATTAAAAAATATGTATTGAAATGGTCCAAAAACCAATGTCAGATTATTCCAAAAACTACACCTTTTCAAGTTCGATTTCAGGAAGCGTAAAACTATTTCAGAAATCGTAAAAGCAATTTCAGAAAGCGTAAAACTATTTCAGAAATCGTAAAAGCAATTTCAGAAAGCGTAAAACTGAAATTGAATTTACGGTTTCTGAAATTGAATTTATATTTCTGAAATTGAGTTTACGCTTTACGAAATTGCTTTTACGGTTTCTGAAATTGAATTTATATTTCTTCCGAAATTGCTTTTACGATTTCCGAAATAGAATTTACGCTTTCTGAAATTGCTTTTACGGTTTCTGAAATTAAATTTATGTTTCTGAAATTTAATTTACACTTTCTGAAATAGTTTTACGCTTTCTGAAATTGTTTTTACGCTTTTTGAAATCGATCTTGAAAAGGTGTAGACAAATTTTTATCGACGTGATTCCGGTAGAGTTTTTCACACTGATAGGTTTATATGTCTTGAGATATCGTGGGAGCTACTTTGAGAAGTAGTTTCGAGAAAAAAGTCTATTCGATGGTGTTCTTGGAATCCTTTTAATACATATTTTAAATTTAGTATTTGTCACAGCATACAGTAGAGCAGATTTTGACATGGTTTCATATTTCTTCATAATAAAAAAAATGTGACAAATATTTTGTCAAAAAGTTTCTCTATTGCATTGACCCAACACACCTCAAATTGCTCTCTGATCCATTTATAAAAAATAATTTTTCAAATTTCTCTCTTTTTGTCATTCAAAAAAGATACCATCGATCTACTTGGTTCATTTGTATAATTTCAGTATGGTATTTGTTAATGATATTTCCAAAATTTTAATTTTTCAAAATTAATATTCCCTCTTTAAAAATCCATTTATATGCATTAGAGTGCAGCTAATATATTTGTTTGTAGACAATACCATGCAATGATTGCTCGTTTATATCAATTCTGCGTCCATTTCAGTGCTTACCTTCCATTGCATTCTGCGCGTCATCATCCAAGGCAAAGCAAAAGTTTTCAACTGTTGCCGCACTCTTTCACTTGGTGACAGATTCTCTACGGCACTTGCATTGTCCACCTTGTCGTCCACTGGCTAACTTGTGTCTACTTGTTTACACTTGTGGCTTACGTGTTTTGTACACGACGACCTCTACTCCAGTGACACTCAGATGTGGTTTTGTGTATTGTTGCCACCTGCCGCCCACAGAATAAGGCCGGAAATGCAGCGCTCCCTCCACCTCATGCGGCCAAGATTTTCTCTTGAGGGGAGCGTCAACTTTAAGCTTTTTGTGGCTACACATATAAACTCACGCAGAATCAAAAAAGCGTAAATCAAAAAAACAAATAAATAAAACACCAAACCAAACGTTGGCGCGACTGAAATGCAAATGAAAGCGAAAGCAGCAACGCCCAAGTTGCCGCTGCCTCTGTGATTCCCATAATTTTTACTGAACGCGTCAATGCCGCTTAAGGAAATAAATCACAACGCACACTTTTCACTTCAGCACTTTGGCGGCCGACGTATTGCTTCACCTTTTTCATTGCGTTTTTTTCTTGTTTATTATACTATTTCTTCTTTTTTGTCGAAAAATTTCCATAAGAAAATATCCAAAAATAATCACAACAACAACATTGCATGTGGCAGCGGGGCTCCGCACGATTTGCCGTTTTTGAGAATGTTTCAAGATTTTAGATTTGTTTCAGCTGCTGCTGCTGCTGTTGCTGCTGTGCGCGTGGCAAATGTAAATCCGCGTGGCAAATCGTTGACGTTGTCGTCTGAATTCACTGTGGCCGCCACAGCGAAACGCTTCTCCACGTTTCCGCCCATTTAGAATGCTTTAATTGCATCTAATTGCCTGCGAAAATTTGTTGTAAATCGCACTTGACAGCGTGCAGTCGGC
Organism: Melieria picta; assembly: GCA_964056695.1. Lineage (NCBI taxonomy): Eukaryota > Metazoa > Arthropoda > Insecta > Diptera > Ulidiidae > Melieria > Melieria picta. Next base: position 5,692,497 of record OZ057399.1, on the reverse strand, counting down.
GGTCAGTGGATGCCTGATGCTGCCGTTGTTGTTGTTGTTGCCGCTTCTATGCGCTATTAAGAAATTTGGCCATAACATAAGAGAATTTGTGCGCTGATAAATTATGCAGCGATTTGTTGTTAGTTTGAGGCTATTTGCTGCTCATTTGTCGAGCGCAGTGTTGCCATATTGCCAAAAAAAAAAACAAGAAGAGTTAGTGTAACATTTTTCTCTTCTTTCTTTTGTTCATTGCACGTGCTTGCAAATTTAGTTCGAGTTTGCACTGCACCAACAACAACAATGACCATCATTAGAAAGTTCCAGTCGATGGCAATTGAATAGTCTGTGACGAATCAAATCGGCAATAAATTTTAATTGTCAAATGTTCGAATTGAGCGAACGCTCGGAGCCACTTGAGTTGAGTTGATGATGAAGTTGTGGCTGTCCCAATTGCGCTTCCAATTTGTTCGCTGCTCTTGTTCGATTCCATTTTGTTTTTTTTTCGTATTTTTTGTGCGGTGTGCAAATGTTTGTGTCGAACGCTGGCCACTGCAGCAATTTTAATGACCGCAGTTGCAATTGCAGTTGGGTGCCTGTAAAATTGGCGCACGCTGATGGCATACGGATTGGCATAATGTCAGAAGTTGTCACGTTCAAGCATCAGAAAACGCAAATGCCATTTGGTTGCATTTGAATTGGATGAAACGATCTCAAATTGCTCAAATTACTGATTAGAGTGAATTCAAATTGCTTTTAAAAATAATAAATGAAATAATAAAAAAATAAAAATAATAAAAAGTTGAATTCAGCAAGCAATAATCTCACACAGCTGAAGTGGCATTTGTACAAAACAGAAGATGCACCAGAAATTAATTAATAATTATTTAATAATTGAAACTTAAAGTTTTCCAAATTGAATACTGAATGCTTAAATTACACTAAAAGAAGCGATCTCAAATTGCTTAAATGACTGATTAGAGTGAATTCAAATTTCTTTAAAAAATAATAAATGAAATAATAAAAAAATAAAAATAATAAAAATAATAAAAAGTTGAATTCAGCAAGCAACAATCTCACACAGCTGAAGTGGCATTTGTACAAAACAGAAGATGTAAGGAAATTATTTAATAATTGAAACTATAGTTTTCCAAATTAAATACTGAATGCTTAAATGACACTAAAAGAAGCGATCTCAAATTGTTTAAATTACTGATTAGAGTGAATTCAAATTGCTTAAATTACTGATTAGAGTGAATTCAAATTGCTTTTAACAATAATACAAAAAATAATAATGAAAAAAAACAAAAAATAAAAAAAATAAAAAAAAAATAAAAAATAAAAATAAAAAAACAAAACAAAAAAAATGAAAAAAATAAAAATAATAAAAACTTGAATTGAGCAAGCAAAAATTTCACTCAGCTGAAGTGGCATTTGCACAAAACAGAAAACGTATCAGAAGTTCGCTAATAATTATTTTATAATTGAAACTATAGTTTACCAAATTTAGTACTGGATGCTTAAATTACAATTAAAAAAAAAACATCGATCTCAAATTGCTTAAATTACTAATTAGAGTGAATTCAAATCGCTTTTAACAATAATAAAAAAATAATAATGAAAAAAATAAAGAAATAAAAAAAAATAAAAATAAAAATAACAAAAAAATAATAAAGTAAAAAAAAAATAAAACAAAACAAAAAAAATGAAAAAATAAAAATAATAAAAACTTGAATTCAGCAAGCAAAAATTTCACACAGCTGAAGTGGCATTTGCACAAAACAGAAAACGTATCGGAAGTTAATTAATATTTATTTTATAATTGAAACTATAGTTTCCCAAATTGAATACTGAATGCTTAAATTACACTAAAAAAAAACAGCGATCTCAAATTGCTTAAATTACTGATTAGAGTGAATTCAAATGGCTTTGAAATATAATGAAAAAAATAATAATAAAAAAATAAAAATAAAAAATAAATAAAAATTCCAAAAAAAAAAAAATAAAAATAATAAAAACTTGAATTCAGCAAGAAAAAATCTCACACAGCTGAAGTGGCATTTGCACAAAACAGAAGATGTACCAGAAATCAATTAATAATTATTTAATAATTGAAACTATAGTTTTCCAAATTGAATACGGAATGCTTAAAATACACTAAAAAAAATTATATAATAGTTAGAAGGTTTAACAAACTGTGTGTTATGTGCACAATTATTGGAAAATTTCCCTCCATGCTGATTATTTGGAATTTATAAAAATTCCCTTTGTTATATTTTTATAGATCGTGCATTGATAGATCGAAAATTTCTACGCTGCCGTATTTGATTTTCGCTTTCACATATTGTGAGCGAATGCATACAATGCGCTTGTCATAGACTGTCACAAATTGTGACTTTTGTTTTTTTTTTGTTAAATTTCAATAAAAATGCAAATTTGAGTTGGTTTTTCTGTGAATTTTCGATGCTGTACACAAATGCAAATTGACACTTGCTGCAAAAGCAATATTTTCATTTGCAATAAGCAACAGACGTCACTGTCACAGCTATCGCTGTCGCCATCGACATGAACTAGCCGCGGCCGCTGCCAAAACCATTCATCATTCGCCATACTAATCGAATTATTTGCATTTCAGCGACACCAGCGGCTCATACCGACTGTCTGCGAGTGCAGCAGCTGCCAGTGTTGCCAGCGCGCTGTGTGCGTGCTGCTGCTACAGTGGGAACTAATTATGCCTGCATTAGCGTGTAAAACTATGTCACCAGCATATGAAACTAGTTCAATTTATGCCGAATGCATATTTTGTGCCCGTGGATGGGTCGTGCACCCTTCTTCCCTGCGACAGGTGGCACCCAGGTTGGCAGCGACAGCGACAACGACAACGACAGCGACAGCGACAACGACATAGACAATCTAATATTTACCACATTCCGGCAACATTTGCTGTTCGTTTCAGCTGGCTGTGTGCCGACTGTTGGTTGTCTGACTGCTGGCTGCGGCTGCTGCTGCTGCCGGTTGCTGGTTGCTGTTGGCGACGTCATTTTGTTAAATTATTCATGTCTAAATTTACATTACGTTGTTGAATACGTTGGCAGTCGCTGGGATTTACGTAAGCTCAATGCTGCTGTTGTTGTTGTTGCTGCTGCATTAGATACTATTGCTGCTCTTGTTGTTGTTGTTGTTGCCATAGTTACCGGTTTCGTGTGCATTTGTGTAAATATTTGAGCGTATGCAATATTAATTGCAATTTGCAAACAACAATAACAACAACAATATTAGCTGCTGCAAGTTGCTGCCAGTTACAACGGAAATGCAATGCAGCTTTTTGTTGTTGTTATTATTGTGCGCTCACTTAAATTTTGAGTTGCAATTACAGCAAATGCGAGCAACACTTGCCAATGCCAACACTACTACTCGTTACTGTTGTCGTTGGCATTGTTGTTGCTACTGTTGTTGCGGTATACGTTGCCGTCATTGCCGTCGTCATCGCCTCAATTACAAGCAGTTAGGAGGCTGCAATTTTAATATTCAATGCTAATTGTGGCCATATTTGTTTGGTAGTGCAAGCCATTTATTTGCCCAGCACTTGATACCGTTTTACGAATTCAGCTCAGCAAACTTGGCTGGCAAATTAATTGTCGTTGGTTATATGCAGTTGCGCGTTGACATTTGTCAATACTAACAAAAGTCTTGGAATTATATTAGATAAAAGTGGATTTTCCTCAAGTTGAATATTTAAGCTGGAATGGCAATGCTAATTGCTGCAAAATCGTCATAAAGCTTGATTAAACAGATTTTGTGTTAGCTTAGAATAAGTGTGTCTGCATTGATAGTAGTTAAGAGGACATCTTAAGTGGTTTTGACTGATTTATTTATGCCTAAGAAAAGCCAGACTACAGTCATTAACATCTGAATTTACAATTTTTGATATAAAAAAATCATTAAGCAAGGCTTTAGACAAAGCAATCTAATGAAAAAGAACATTCAATCACGAAATTCCAAAAAACAATAGTTGGAGTTCACTCTTCATAGCATTTTAGGTGTTAAGTTGCTATCGTAAAAATCTGTCGCTATTGCGAAAATTCAAAAAATGCTACGATAGCAACTTTACACCTAAAATGCTATGAAGAGTGAACTCCGCTAATGTAATGATTAGTGACGCACACAGAGCTTCATTTGGGGCGGCTTTGCTTGCAACTTTTGAGCCCAAACACTTTTGTTGGATTTGGTTTGTCTTGAAAGACCCACACGGTCGATTGCTGTTTTGTTCCGGGCTCATACGCATATATCCACGATTCGTCACCTGTCACGATCTTATAAAAGTCGTTCGAAGTACCACGATCGAATTTTTCCATCATTTCTTGGCACCAATCGAAACGAGCCTTGTGAGCGATTGTCAAATTATGTGGGATCCAACGAGACCAAATCTTTCTGACAGCTACATGTTCATGCAGTACCGAATGCACGGCCGTGGAACTAATGCCCAAGGATGCCTCTATCTCACGGTATGTCCCATGACGATCTTTCATTATCAGTTCACGCACAGCATCGATGGTTTCTGGCACAATGACTAATTTTGGACGACCTTCACAAAATTCGTCCCGGAGCGAACAGCGACCACGCATGAATTCGTTAAACCAAATATAAATTGTCTTAAAGGGATGGTGCTTCATCACCAAATGCCGAATCAAAGCACTGTTGTTGAGATAATTCACTTCGGAATTCGTAAAAAATCATTGCTCGAAAATGTTCACGAGTTAAATCAATGCAAAAATCATGCAAATAAATGAAATATACCAATACATTTCTTTTCGCACGGAGAATCAAACTTGGCAATAAACTTTTTTTTTGTAATTTTTACGGGAAAATTAAAAAATAAGAAATATTTTTTATTTATATTTTAAAAATCCTTTAATAACAATAATTTTTGATTTTTTTCATATTAGTCCAAAAATAACAGTTTTATTTCGATTTTTATTTTAGTTGTCCTATGATAACAATTATTGGTGACTTTTATTTTTTTAGTCATCAATAAAAATCATTCAGTGACTGTTATTATTGACTGACTGACATTATTGATGACTTAAAAAATAAAAGTCACTGACTGATTTTTATTGATGACTTAAAAAATAAAAGTCATTGAATGATTTTTATTGATGACTTAAAAAATAAAAGTCACTGACTGATTTTTATTGATGACTTAAAAAATAAAAGTCATTGAATGATTTTTATTGATGACTTTTATAAATAAAAGTCAATGAATTATTTTTATTGATGACTTTTATAAAAAAAAATTAATTGAATGATTTTTATTGATGACTTTTATAAATAAAAGTGACTGAATGATTTTTATTGATGACTTAAAAAATAAGTCATTGAAAGATTTTTATTGATGACTTTTATAAATAAAAGTCACTGAATGATTTTTATTGATGACTTTTTTAAATAGAAGTCACGAATAATTGTTATCATAGGACAACTAAAATAAAAATCGAAAAAAACTGTTTTTTGTGGACTAATAAGAAAAAAATCAAAAATAATTGTTATTATAGGATTTTTAAAATATACATATAAAATAACTTTTATTTGTTAAGTCATTAAATAAAAGTAAAAAAATAACTCTTAAACATTGATTTTTATAATAAAACTTATAACTGTTACGGTCAATGATTTTAAGCAAAGAACTTCTAGAAGCTTGACTGAAATCCACTAAAAATTTCTCATCTCTTGGCACTCATTTCCTCATAATGTCTCGTAGAGAAAATGCTTTCTACTTCCTTGTTTCCAACGCTATCAAATTCTTTATAATGTTAAATTTTTTTTTTCAATTTGTGAGTCTTTAAATGCGCAGACGTACATTCAACAAAAAAAGTAGGAAATGAGAATATTAAATTTTGACTGCCATCTGCAGAGCGGCCGCTGCCATTTGGAGCATTGTCTGCGCTCAGCCAAAATATAAAATAAAAAAAGAAACTAAACAAATATTGACAACACACACACACACACAGCCATACAGCCGAACACACGCACCATTGAGCTGGGTATCGCTTTTATTGGTGCACAGCATATGCGATTCGTTTTGCTGCTTGGCCGCGCGTTGTGCTGCGTTGCCATTTCAAGCAGCTTTGCGCGCTTTTACTGCCGCTTTGTGCACTACGGTGCACATCATAACAGCAGCGCCAATATTTTCGTTTTTTTTTATTCACTTCTAGTTTCTGCTGCGTTATTTGGCCTTGCACGTTGGTGGCTTTATTTTGTTTGCGCAGGATACGTAAAATTTTATTGAAAATTTTGCTTAGTTTTTCATTTCATTTCATGTGATTTTTTTCGCTTTTATTTTTGCAATAACTGTTGTTTGCCACCACAAGTGCACATCCGCCTTAAAAACAACTAGAAGTCGCAAAAATTCCACCGTGGGGTGGAAGCGGGGGCGTGAGATGTGTTTTAGTGTCGACAGTTTAGTAGACTTCAAGTCAGCTGCAGCTGAGTGGCGAGCAGTGCAAATAATATTAGAAAACATGGACGCCCAACGTCACCACCCAGCGCTGGTAATGTCTGTCTGTCTATTTGTCTGCCATCGTTCGCCTCCTGCTTTGTTGCTTAGTGTTGCGTATACGTTGCGTGGTGCATCATTCAGGCAATATTTTAGCTGCTATTGTGTATGCATGTGTGTGTGGAATTCACATTTGGATTTGTGTTTTAAATGGGCTCCAGTGAGTTGCTTGCACTTTTACCCAATATTTTTTATTTTTATTTTTGACAAAGTTTCTCTTTTTGTTGCTGCATTTTACGCCATTATTTTCAGCTAAAAATTCAATATAAAAATTTTTGGCGAAATTTATGACCAACTTTTATCATGTTTCATTACTGATGAGTTTTCGTTCGACTTTTTTCGTTTCAGAAGTAAAAACAAAAAACAAATATTTAATAAAATTTGAAATTTAGTTTTTCGTTTGGTCATAAATTTTGAGCATTTCTAATGGGCCAGTTACTCATGACACAGAACATAAACTTAACCATAAACATAAACTTAGAAAATTTGAGCGATTACTCAAAACTTTATTTCCGTAAACATAAACTTAAAAATCAGCTGATTTTCCTTTTTCACAAAAGGAAAATAAAACAAACAATATTGCCACTTCGATTTCTCCATCTCGTTAACAATCAAATTCAAACTTTTCGCGACATTTTTTTACTTGCTATTATTAAATGTTTGAGCATCCAACGACTAAAATTATTAATATATTTACGAAACTAATAAAAATTGCAATCCATTTTGTATATTTTACAAATTATTTTAATTTGTTTACTTTTCAATTCATTCCGAAGAGAGTGGCAACATTTTTTGCGTTTTCCGTAAACATAAACTTAGAAACCAAAACGAAACAGATTTCTAAGTTTACGGCTAAGTTCTAAGTTTATGTTCTATGTCTCGGGTAACCAGTTGTACAGCTTTGGGGTATGCCAGGTCGTGCTAGCTGACAAGTAAAACTAAGTTATGTCATGAGTAACTGGCCCATAAGTCAACTAAGCCAGCAATCATAAATCATTATCAATTTCTCTAACCAACCACTTTGACTATTTGATAGTTTGGTACCATTTAGCTGACAGCCAATTGTCGTTTTGTTAATTTTCAACGCACAAACAACGCTTTCCAATGTCCACTTTCGTTACATTTGTATTTCATTTTCTGCTGTCTACACATCTTAACACTTATTGCTGCCATTGGTTGCGCTTTCGTGTGTTGCCAATTAAAAAGTTTCCAAAACTATAACAATAAAAAATACCAGCAGCGCCGTCTGCCTGCCCTGCTTGCGTCAACTTGTCAAGTTTTAATTAGTCATAAACTTGATCTAGAAAAAAGTCATCATTAACAATGAAATTGACGCGAAAATTAGCGATAACGTTTTTTTTCCTTTCTGTCTGCGGTTTTGTTTGCTTTTTTGCACATTTTTGTGCGTTTTATGCGCTGCACTGAGTTGAGAAGGTATATTCACTTTGTCAGGAAGTTTGCAATGCTCTATAATAAATAAAAAATAAATTTTATGAAATTACCTACCCAAAAGAATTGAGAGTTCGGTTTTCTTTGTACTGAAGCGGTAACCAAGAACTGATTTAAATATGAAATTGGTGCGCTCACTTTCGAGTAGGGTTGCCTAATAAGCATATTTTATAAACATGTCCATATGAATCACAGGATTATCTACACGGAACGAAAAACGTTCAAAAAATTTGTGAATTTTTGCATAAACTGTATGAACATATTCATAGTTTTTGAACCAGTGAACGCGTTCATAAAAAGTTTATGAATGCATTCATAAACCTTCGGGTGACCCGAACGCTCATGAATGCGTTCATAAAAATTATGAATGTATTCACAAAAGTTTATGAACGCTTTCATAAGCCTTCGGGTGACCCGAACGCTCATGAATGCGTTCATAAACCCTATGAACGCTTTCATAAGCCTTGTTCATAAACCCAAACGTTTATGATCGAAATTCATAAAATGTTTGATTTTTTCATAAGAAAAATTCCTTAAATTTAAAATCCCTAAAAATTGAAATCATTGCTATATTTTGTTTATTAATTATAAATATGAATAATTAATTTTTTAATAATGATATAAAAATTCAACAACTTTTCGTTTTATAACAGCAGCATATGGCCGCCACCCGCATCTTTGACTGCTAAAAAGAAATTGACAATTAATAGCAATGAAATAATATAAAAATAAATAAAATAATATAAAGAATTTATTTAATTGAATTCGACTTACCTGTCTCGCTTACATATCTCGCTGGCTTCTCATACCGAGGCGCTAGACGCTCATCTACTTATATCGTTAACCACATAAAGCAGATGAGAATTACAAGAATCGCACCAAGTGTGAAAGAAAAAACTGGCAATCGCCATTCGGATTCGGCGTGGCCGAACGAATGGTTTAGGAACGAATTTCAGAAACTTTATGAACGTGTTCAAAAACTGATTCATAAAGTTTATGAAAAAAATCAAAAAATGTATGAATGTTTCATAAAAAGTTCAAAATAAAGGTAGCCTGCCCGCTCGGCTCGTACCCGAACCAAACATGTGAGATTCGGCTTTTAAGAAATGGTTTATGAACGAAGTTTCACAATTTTTATGAACGCGTTCATAAACATGTATGAACTGTTTCATAAATTTTACGAAAAAAATCAAAAAATTTATGCATTTTTCATAAAAAGTTCAAAATAAAGGTTTATGAACGCCGTTCATACGATTTTTATGAATTATTTTTACCCGTGTAATGAATTGTATTAACTTGATTTAAATTTTAAAATATTTTAAAAATGTTTTATTCTGTAAAGTGAAACAATGCAATGTCTACTGACAAGTAGGGTATAAATGTGTCGATCAAGGCCGACTAAAGCACTCTCGGTCTCCCCCTCTCCCTCTGCCTGTGAGATAAGTCAACAAAATATTTCGGCATAAATTCAAAGCAAAAGTTTTCTATAATTTTTAAGTACTTTTTCGTGTGATATTCTTTTGATTTTGATGTTGTTTTGTTGTTGTTTGTGCTTTCGTTTCGTTTGATTGCGTCTTTCAACGTTTGTTTGTGGGAAGCAGTTTTCTTTTTTAAATTCCTTTTACAATCGATTTTCTTCATTTTTTTTTTTCTTGGTCATTATGTCATTGATTTGTGTTTTTTGTTAGCTAAGTAAAACTTTAAAAAATTAAAAATTGTTCTAGTTGTATTCAGCGTGACACATAAATATTTTGGCATTAATCATAAATATTTTAGGTGAGCCGAGCGTTCGCGGAAATTGTTTATTTTCTAAGAGCATTTTGCTGTTCATGCTAAGTGACATTGCTTGCCAATTTTACGCTGTACCCATTAATGAATTCTTAAAATATCATTTGGCTTGAAGCATTAAATAGAAATAAATTTACCCAACTGAAACTGAAAGCACGAAAATTTCTGTGTGGCTCCATGAATCCGTCACATGCATTCAAATTCAATTTCCTGCGCGACTTCGTTGAAGCCTTAAAAGGTATGTTGCGTCCAAAATTGCTCAATTGCCCAAACTTCTACTGGCAATGAGTTACACACGTATTGACAGTCAGCGGTCTGACTGCTGCTAACTCAATTTTTGACATAAATTGATTTTCCATAAAATCAAGCACCACGATTTCTGTCAGCGCCATTTTGATCCTGCGGCAAAAGGTGTGTGTGCCAACAACACAAAACCGAAGCCTTTATGAAGCCCCGGCCTTAAGGCTACCTGACAAACAAAGGCGCCACACCCAACCACCCATTCCAGGACACACAACAACACCTTTCATCATTTCCATGCTATCCTTACCCAAGCCAGTCCTTTTTCCCATTCCCCCATTCCCGCCAAAAGTCCAGCCAGTCAAACACTCAATTCGTGTGTTGAAATATTTTGCGGCTCTTTAAAATATCAACTCACGTCAATCACTCCATCCGCTTTGCTGCCATTTCAATTCGCTCGGCACTTGATGGACAAGCGTTGAGCATTTGAGCTCACACTTTAAAGCCCAAGCAACAGGACCGCAGCAGCGCCAACAACTACGAGTACAACACAAACAAACACAGGAACGACATCAAAGCGTTTTGTTAAGCATTGCTGCGCAAACATTGGCGCTGCCTCGCAAGGTGGCAGTGACACTGACACTGACACTGGCACACTTTCTGCACCGGCAATTACCTGCCGTAATAATTTATTTTGCCTCGAGTGGTTGGCTGGCTGACAATGAACCAGGACACTGCTGCCACGCATGCGATAAAGTCAAAGAGCAATCGAGCGGGCGTTGGCAGGAGCAGTGGTTTTCTTGTCACAAGCAAAGGATGTGCGCTGCGGCAGGAAATCGAATTGTTTTCCTCAGCAATATTGGCGGCAATTTGCATTGACACCACGGGGGATACGATTTGAAGCGTTCGCTGTAAATGGAAAGCGCACAAAGTCGACACAACCAATTTGGGATGGGAAGGGGTGGAGCGGGGCGCCTTGTGTTGTGAATTGTCTGTGACGCTTTGATATTGCGGTGGTGTGGTACTGTCAGTCATGACGTAAATTGTCTGCGACGCAGATTTAAAGTGTCGTTTCAAATAGGAAGTCATAGAGATTTTTTTTTTAGACTTCCTCTTCCGCGTTGTTGGTGACGGTGAACGCACAGAGGATGTAAGAACTATGTTTATTGAATAATAGAATTGCGACAAGTTGAATTAGTTCAGTCCGTAGACAATGAGTTTCTCCTGCTTCTGAGAGAAAATGATTGCGGTGTAGTCGCAAAATTGGTACCAAAATTTAATCCCTCATACCAAAATTTCTTCACAACATCTCCCAATAACTGCCAAGCCATTTTCAAGATTAATTCATTCAATGAGCTGCCTATCTAAGTGATTGAATAAAATGCTCATCAGTTATTAATGCTTTTTTAAGTGGTTCTGTAAGCTTTCCCATTTATACACACACATATAAAATAGGACCATTTTCAAACAACCACAACTGTGCTGTACACTTTTTTCATATTCCCCTTCAGCCCCGACTCTGCCTCACTCACAGATGCCTCTTCCCATTGACATTTTGAGCTCGAACAGCCGTGAATGGGGATGCTAAAATGTCCTTTAGTGCCCTGGCTGTCATAAGTGGCAAGCAATTACATTAAACTTATGAAGAATGTGAATGTGTGAGTGCCTTGAAATCACTGCAAAACCGCGTGCAACTCACACTCGAAACTACTGTCAAAGTATTGAAGCCTAACTCATTTTTCACTCATTTTCCCACTGCTTAAGTATGGACCGAAGAAATTTACTGTGGCAGATGTCAGCATTACCCATTTCAAAAGCTGCCATCCAATGGTTTTCTCACCCAGGCGAATGTTGCATTTAGTTTACCTTTGCGCCACGGCTGGCACCTTGTGTGAAATGACACAAATCTTTTGTGTAAACTTCATAAGCGAACTTCTGTGTACACTACGTTTAATCCTTTCTACAACAACTAGAAAAACTGCAGCAGTTTGTTGTTGTTGGCCACCACCACGAACAAAATGGTGCAAATCATCCAAATCTTTTTCAACATTTTGTCTGGCCGAACGTCTGAGTCGTTGCATAAAGTTGCAAATTGTTCGCTTACATTTATGGTGTTGTTCTTGTTGCTGTTGCAACAAGGTGCTGTTGGTGTTGTTAGTTGTTATCAGACATTTGTTCAAGTGGTCTGCATAAATATTGAATATGCCGTTTGAGCAGCTCCATTTTAGGTGAATGAGAGAGAGTTGAGAGAGCATGCATGTAGCAATCCTTGCTGTTGTCTTTTTAAGTGTGTGGCTGTTGGTTCAGCGGCCTGTCTGCTCTCTGACCGCATATGAATGTGTTGCGCACATTTGTGGTTTATCTGGGCATTCTAGAAGCACTACAACAACAACAAAATAATGGCTATTTTCAACTTGTCGTTGGACAAAGTTGCAAACCCCACAAAAATTGAACTGATAGTTTTACTAACATATGTGAGTTTTAGGTACAAAAATGCTATTAATTTTGGGAAAACAGTGTTGCCATGTAAACAAATTTGTGGCATTTACAATCGGCCGCGAATGTTCAGGTCGAATTGGTGGGATAGAATGGAGATAAATGGAGATAGTAAGTGATTTGGTCAGTTCCCATGAGGTTAGCTATAAAATCAGCTGATTTTTATTTACTTAACTCTTTCGCTATTTTGTTGCCTTATGGCAACATGCTAGTTTGTGGACGTCTGAACCCTCTGTGGTTCCAGAATTAAATTTTTTTATTGGTTCCTAAATAGTTTGACGTTTTAGGAAAAATATGAAATAAATTAATTGAATATTTAAGTTTATAGAAGAGAAGTATACCGTTTTTAATGGTATATCTTGACATAGTAAAGGAAGAAGAAACAGAAAAATTAGATAACTTTTTTATTTGACGTTTTCTTTCAATTTAGATACGTTTTTTTTTTTATTTTGGCTGAAGTAAATGAGGAAACATTCAAATTTTCGTTATGCGTAAAAAGTTTTAAGTTTAACCAATTATTACAGCCACAACGATGTAGTTGCTCTCATAGAAAACACTCTATATTTTTGTTTTTGAGCCTTTTGTTAAGGTAGTTATAACAGTTCGTGAATACCACCATTACAAAATTTAAATGCCACTTTCTGTGCCTATTTTTATTTCTATTTTTTCGTACCTTTTTATTCTTATAACTGTGACCTTTGTCTTCTTTTATCTCGACTGCAATAAGGTACCTATCCGACTTTGCCCTCTGCTTCGAAAGCTTAATCTTCCAAATAGCATCAACCATTGATATCAATTTACTCATGTCATGAAAACCGATTACTGCATTCATGCATTTAATATGAAACTAATTTTGTTAATTGCCAACAAAAAGCGATAAACTGTAAAAAAAAAAATGATATGAGCTGAAAAGCGTAACAACGTGGCATGGCCGCGCTTGTATGCGCTTTTAAGCTACAATATCAATTCCAGCACAGCACTCACTATGCCATTTCATACATAGTACACACACTCATACATGCACACTGGCGGCGCATGTCCTGTTCGAGTGTGCGTACGCTTCAGTTTGCAACGTCGACGCCACGGCCGCTGCCCTTCGTCGCTGGTGTTGATGATGAACCGAACGGAAATTCATTCAATTTTTCATTTGTGTGCGTTACCTCAACTTCCTGCTCTGGCCAGCATTTCTCACTGGCATCCAGCTCTAGGCCCGTGCCGGTGTCCTGTTCGCTGCCATCAAACGCAACAAAAAAGCGAAAAAGGATTTCACGCCACGCTAACGGCAGCCACACTCGAGCGTTCACATACGCCGTCATGCTGTGATGTGTGTGTCTGCGCGCGTCTGTCTGTGGTGATGCTTCAATTTCAAGCTGTGCCCCAGCCAGCGTGGCACAGGTTGACTGCTTGGCTGCATGGCTGGGCTGGTTGGCTCGGGTGCAAAGTTAATGCCGCTGAACTTGATGCTTAAATTGTTGGTCTTGCTCTTAAGGTCTGTGTGCCATTCAAACACACACTTGCACCCAAACACTTGTGATATATTTTTAGTATGGCTGTGAAAACATGCCAACCAGCGGACACAGTCGGCGACAGCGCCTAATAGTGCTTCGGATGGCTACAAAACCAAAACCAAACACAAAATAAAATAAAATTAAAATGTGGCAGCACTGTAATATTTACTGTGCACACATTTAAATGAATTTTTTTAAAAACGTTCACACTCGTAGTACTTTTTGTTGGTACAGTAATTTGCAATACTACAATGGTGAATTAAAAATGTTTAATATTAAGTTGAAATGATCAAAATCGCTTGAAGAATATCATTGCCGAATCAAACTGCTTTCATATTGCGTTTGACTGTTCCCACTCTTTCTAGCATAAAAATGGCTGTTTGCTTAGTCAAGATTCATTGTTCGTTGTCACTGTCACACTTACTTAAAATTATATTTGTGTCAAATTGTGATTTTCCGTAATTATTCCCACCCTGTTCTTTCTGTCAGAAAATGTTCAATGTCAGTATTTGAAATCACTTAGGACTGAAAAATAAAAAAACCCACTTTCTATTTAAATGATTCTATTTTAAATGGTTTCTTCTCTGTCCAAATATTGGTTTTTTTGTATTGAAAATATATTATATATGAAATATATTTTTACTGTAGAATTTTGTCCAAGCATTCCCACATTGTTACCAATCATATAAGCATACGCACATTTTCTGTCATTGATTTCAATTGTGTATCACTGTAAAATCAAAATTTTTTCATATTGAAATTAACTGTTCCCACTCTAAAAACGATTGTTCCCAGTCTGAAAAACCACTGATTTCAATGTAAAAATCAAATATTTTTAAATTGAATTTAACTGTTCCCACTCTAAAAACCACTGTTCCCAGTCTAAAAAACCGGCACTAATATAAAAAATATCAGCAAACATTTGCCGTTTCTAAAATCAATCGCTTATGAGTCTAAAACTAAACTGTTGCCACAATTAACAAAACGGTTCCCACCCCTAAATTCAACCCTACTCCGCTTTAAATGAACCCTGTTCTATTTATATAAATTTTAAAAGTTCTACTTTTGAAACTACAGTGTTTTTATTTGAATGTTTCTTCGTCAATTTCTTCTACTCCACCCTCACTCACAATTGCGCTTTTTCTCCCCAGTGTACCTGTAGCCTTGCCACATTTTTCACATTCATGCCAGGCATTTGACGATAGTGTTTTAATTTGTATTCTTCAGCATTTTCATCTTCTTTTGTTGTCGCTTTCTAATCCGCAGCTCATTGTTAAATAATGAGTTTTACTTCCATTCTATTACAACTCGACGGGCGCGCTGTGCTGTCCGTTGTCGTTGGCTGCCCAGCGTGCCGTGACGTACAATGCAGCCGTTTTCATACTCGGATTGCCACCACATTTTGTGGTTTGGCATTGTGTCATTTCTCAAGCAGCACAGCGGCAACAAAATACACAATTGTGGCGTAAAAGCGTGCAAAATAGTAAAGTTGAGCGGGCCTCAAGTTGAGCAAGGCACACAAATAGCAACGCAAAATTTATAAAATAAGTTCACATTAAAACTGTCTACATAGGCGCCCTCAGGTTAGCAGCGATGTTGTTGTGTGCACTGTTGGCTGCTCATTCGTCTGTTCGTTTATTTAGCAGAAACGGATGTGAAACTTTAATAGTGCCGAGTGCAGTCGAAAAGGGCTGCTAGAAAGCAGAAAAAGGAGTTCAGAATAGAGCGTCGGCTTTGTGCCCGCACCCATTGTGCACGTGTGTGCCTGCTGGCTGACTGGCTGGTTGCTTTTTTCAAGTTGCACGTACTGAAGCTGAAAGGTTGGTGCTTTCGTTGGCGGCGTTTACTTTTCGGAAAATAAAGAATAAGGAACTTTAAAGTGTGTGTTTTGGCGGTGCAAAGACCTCTGGCTTTGGCTTAGAAAGCGAACAGTAAAGAAAATATATATGTGGTAGGATTGTCAAAGGAGAATGAGGCATTGTACAGATATAAATAAAGTAAAAATTGTTAAACAAAATTAAGTTCAATTGCTTAAGGTGTTTAAAACCGAACTTTTAGTTTTTCTGTTGTTAAGGTAAATATTGAGATATGATAGAAAAATATCCAAAATAATTTAAATACTTAACCCTTTTGCTATTTTGTAGCCATATGGCAACATGCTACTTTGTGGACCTCTGAACCCTCTGTGGTTTCAAGAAAACATTTTTTTGTTGGTCTTTAGAATAGCTTGAAGTTTTAGGAAAAATACGAAATAAATTAATTGAATATTTAAGTTTAAAGAAGAGAAGTTTACACGTTTTTTTAATGGTATATCTTGACATAGTAAAGGAAGAAGAAGCAGACAAAATTAGAGATCTTTTTAATTTGACGTTTTCTTTGAATTTTGGATACTTTATTTTTAATTTTGGCTGAAGTAAATGAAGAAATATTCAAATTTTCGTTATGCGTAAAAAGTTTTATGTTTAACCCGGCGTCATTGTTGCCGGGTATCTAATACCCGACGCATTTTAAGTTATGTTCTAAAAAAATTATCGCAGAATAAAAAGATTTAATTTGATGAGTAATATGCTCATTTTATGATAAATAAATGTTTGATTTTTATTAATAATGTATTTAACTACCTATTTCCCTATTATAGAAAACTAATATTGACATAAGCTTGATTCAGTGTACAATAATGTACATGGGTAAAATTTACCCGGCCACAACGGCCAAGTTCTGTTTAGTAGCCACAATGACGCCGGGTTAAGTAATTTTTACAGCCACAACGATGTGGTTGCTCTCATAGAAAAACACTCTAAAATACAGGATCCGAGTATAAAAATTAAAAAATTTCTTATGGAATGTTGCTAATATAACCACATAGAAGCCTAAGACGTAAAATTTAAAGTTTTAACTTTCCTCCGTAAAAACCTGTAGCGAAAGGGTTAAGTGATTCCGATAAGTAATTAACAGATACTCATTATTTTTCTACCCATTCCAATCTTAAGTTTTGTTATGATACCTTTTTTTTAATTTAAATTAATTTTTTTGTTTATTAGTGCTTCAATTTAACCCTTTCGACCTCGAATTTTACCCTGTGTCTCGATATTACTTTTTGGTATTTAAAACATGAAACATTTGAAGCCGCCACGCCTCTTTGTTAGAGTTCTAGAGCTAGTTTACTTTTGAAGAATTTTAGCTTAAAACGGGTTAAATAAACATTTATCAATATTTTTTAATTACAGAAAAATTATTTAATATTTATGGAAAAATACAAAATTATCACTTTTTATTTTAACCATTTAAAAAAACAGGGTTTTGATCAAACGCGCCCAATTCGTAGACTTCAATTAGAACACAAACTTTCCCTGACATCGCTGCAAATTATTGGAAATTATTTTGGGAATAACAGTAAAATTTTTGTAATTTTCTTTGAATTCACTTGTAAAAATATTAATTTGCTGGTGCCTATTTAAATTGAACCCATAAATCAATCGTAGCTTTTGCCTTAACCCATTTTCGGCCGCTACCAGAAATAGCCAATATTTTTTTAATTCCTTTTAAGGACTTACATTTAGGACCTTAATCAAGAATATTTTTGGATTTTTTTGTATTTTTTTTTAATAAATTTTTTTTATAAATTAATAAAAATTGAATTTCAAATAAAAACAAATATATATGTATATAGTTTTAGTCCAATAATAATCAAACATGAAAACAAACAATTGTTGGCTTACATATGTACATACATGACGACTTCTGGCCAATGGTCGATTTTTCGATCACTGAAAAGTACGCGGTGCTGAGAGGTAAAAATATTTTCATAATCTTATGGATATCAATTGATTGTGGTAATTTGGTCTTTAGGCTTCGTAAATAATCAATAACAAATCAATAATTTGAAAAGGTTATATATTTTTCAGAATATTCAAAATATGACTAAAAAAATTCTTTTTTTCGTGCCTTCGCCAACATCTCTAAATTTATCTTTTTTAAAAAAAATTATTAAAAAGCTATTTTTATTATTATTATTATTATTTTATGCATCAAAAGTTCAAAGATATAATGTCTAAGTGCAGAGCTACTCTCCTTCAAAGTGGCTGCTCGAAAAATCGACGAGCGGCCGAAACTGGGTTAAGATGACAAATTGGTGAAGTTGCTCTCAGACAACTTTGAGGTCGAAAGGGTTAATTCCCTGTTCCATCTGAACCATTTCAGACTATTACTAGTCATAACACAACCCTTTATGAGTCTTCAGCTGGCCGCTGTAAGCTTCCACTCCTTTAACACAACCACTACAACCAGTTACCCGACTTCCGTTGTCATGACACCTGCATTGGTGATTTATACGTCGCCCTGTCTGAACTTCTCTCGTACGCCAAAATTACGCCCTTTCGCCATCGTTGTTCATCTCTGCATGATCTCTAACTGCATTGCATCCTGTCGTACAACCTCCAACCAGGCGTCTTATCCAGTTAATCACTTCATGAAGACTTGGCCCAGCTTTTTATCTTTCGCCAACACTTATTTCTTTCATATTGTTTTATGACAACCGACATAAAGTGTTTAATTAGCATATGAAATCTCTTAAGATTTGCATTACAAGCGCATTCCGAACAATTGCCAGACACGAGAGTTGCATCTGTTGCGCATACAAATCAAATCAATTTACATTTTTCCATTTCTAGTTCTAATTTTCTTTGCTTACTGCTGAGGTCTTAGCATTACTTGTGCGCGGAACGTGCACTGACTCGGCGGTTCTGTTATTTATGCGTCTGGCGAACTTAAGCTGACCAACTTTCCTAACTCCATCTACGAGTGCGAGCTGCATCTTTTCCCAGTCAGCTCGTTCAAACTGCCGTCACAGCTCTACGTTCAACATGAAACCTGGTGACCGTTTCGCTTTGTGACGCGTGTGTGCGAGTGCGTCATTTCCTTGAGCGCCTCATCACCAATTCTAATTATTTCGGTGATGCTTTAAATTGCTGCCACGTCGGTCCACGGTCGGTCCACGTTGTCGTCACAGTAACAATGCCACTGGCACCGACAACAACTACAACTATGTCGTTAATAATAAAAGCGTACGAGAGCGAATGCAAATAAATTACCGGTGGCCGAGTGCGGTGGCTGGGCGGGCGACAGCAATTTTCCATTTCAATTTCACTCAGCGTTGATATGTGGAATTTATGCATTTGATTTGCGGCAACAGATTTGACGCAGCAGATTGCAACGGTTCGCCCGGATGCGGTGTGCTGTGTGTTGGCATTCCAGCGGCGGTCAGCCGGACAAACGACTGAAAGCACTGCAGTTGGTGTTAGGCGTGTTGACAGCGTTGCCATGGAAACGTGTGCCTTGTGTCGGTCAGCGTTTTGGTAAGTTTTGGCTTACTGTGAAATGTTCAGCCAGCACGTCAGTCAGTGTCAACAACATCACACTACCAGCTGATGCTGCCACAAGAATCCAAAAAGTCTAAGCTGCCGGTTCAAGTGGCAAATGTGTGCAAGAATATTAGAGTGGAAATCTTTTTGCTGAAAATTTAAAGTTTGCCTGGCTTGACTTTATGTAAATTGTTTTTTGATTTTTAAATTAAAAAAAAAAATTTAAAAACAAAAAAAAATTGCCTGAGAGCATTCACCTATTTGTCATCTTATAGCAAAAGCTATATTGATTTATAGGTTTAATTTAAGTAGGCACCAATAAATTAATATTTTTAGAAGTGAATTCAAAGCCAATTTCAAAAATTTTACTGTTATCTCCAAAATAATTTGCAATAATTTGCAGCGATATCAGGGAAAGTTTGTGTTCTAATTGAAGTCTACGAATTGGGCGCGTTTGATCAAAACCCTGTTTCTTTAATAATGGTTAAATAAATCAAAATTGATAATTTTGTATTTTTCTATAAATATTAAATAATTTATCTGTAATTAAAAAACATTGATACAAAATTTATTTAACCCGTTTTAAGCTAAAATTGTTCAAAAGTATATATATACCGAATATAATCGATTATTTTTACTACAAGTAATCGAATAATTGATTATTTTTAGTGAATTCAATTATTATATAGTTAGTGTTGTTGAAATTAATCAATTCGCAAACAAGTGTCACAAATTATCGATTTTACCAAACATAATACACTATTTTTACTTTGACTAATCGATTATTTCAAAAAGAAGAATCGATTATTTCTAGGTAATTGAAATATTTTCTAGTCAAATTTTTGTGAAAATAATTAATTAAATTCAATCAATCAATTTTCTATTACATTTTTTTAAATAATCAATTTGCAGAAAAAATGATCACAAATGATGGATTTTACCGAATATAATCGATTATTTTTAATACGAATAATCGAATAATTAAAGCAAATTAAAAATAATTTTTCTGCTATCCCCAAAACAATTTTCAATAATTCACAGCGATATCAGGAAAAGTTTGTGTTCTAATTGATGTCTACGAATTGGGCGCGTTTGATAAAACCCCTGTTTTTTAATAATCGTTAAATAAAATCAAAAGTGATAATTTTGTATTTTTCCATAAATATTAAATAATTTTTCTGTAATTAAAAAGCATTGATACAAAATTTATTTAACCCGTTTTAAGCTAAAATTGTTTAAAATTAAACTAGCTCTAGAACTCTAACAAAGAGGCGTGGCGACTTCACACACTTCGTGTGCTCACATCTTAAACAAGTTTTTCATGATTTAAATACCAAAAAGGTAATATCGAAACACAGGGTAAAATTCGGGGTCGAAAGGGTTAAGGTTTATCGATTTATTGTTTCTAGGGCTACGGTGGCAAATTGTCTGCAGCTTTTCCTACATCTATCAAATTATATTGTGACTGAACTTTTTTGGAAGATGCAAAACAAAATTAAATTATTTGCAAAACCCAATTTTTATAAAAAAAAATCTGTAGGTTCTTTGGAAAATACTTTCCATCTTGAATCCATCCATCATTCTATCAACTCAATTCCAATTATATCTCAAGTTCACAACAATATTTGATTGCATTGTGTAGCTTATCTACCCAAAGTGTCTGTCATCCGAATATTCAAGCCGTCCGCGCTCACCAATTTCAGTGTCCCCTTTCGCAGCATTTCCATTAATTTCATCTGCTTGCATGTCTCTTGTTTTTAATCGCATGTGCTCCATTTCTCTGTTTTCTCCCCAACCAACCAATTAAAATTTACTGTCTGTCGAAATTGCAAACTGTTCACACACATTTCGCAACAATTGTGAGAACTTTTCACCAAAAGATCCAAAATGAAGCACACAAAAAATTCAATTACAAAATTGTCACCACAAGAATCGACGCCGCGACTGTGTGCAACACACGTGTCGGGCGGCGCGGAGAGAGTTGAGCGCAGCCATTCGCTCGCCACTCAAGTGCCAAAATTATTGCTGCCACTCTGCTTGTTGGCATATTATGGAATGTGTGCAACAAATAAAACTGAGCGACTCACAACAACGACACATCACACCAAACCAAATAAAAAAAACAAGCCACTCCGAATTGCAAATTCGAGTGTCCAAATGCGGCGGCAACAGTTGCAACTGGCAACTGGCTGCGAATGCGAGCGGTGCATGCCGCCGGTCTGTGCTCTGGGCGTGAGTGAGTAAGTACTGTGGAATGTGGCAATTTTCAGTTTCATTTTATTTTATGTTTTGTTGTTGTTGTCGTTGCAGCATTCGCCGCCAACATAATCATCATCATCATCTACTGCTCACATGCCGCATGACTGTTGGCGTTGGCTGCGATAAAAATTCATTCGTACGCTGTGCGGCCGAAGCCGACGTTTTCTTTCATTTGTGCCGGTAATGTTCATAAGCATTTTTTGTGGTCGTTTCCATTTCTTTTTTGGTGTTTTGTTAGAACCATTTTTTCGAGCGGAAAAATTTGCCAGCATTTGACATCGATTGAACATGCTGACAAAACAACTTTAGCATTTGTTGTTGCCTGCCATTAGCACAAAAGCGTCATTTGCCACTTGAGTGTTTCCTTGTTGCCGCATTCACTGCTGCTGGCCACTTCTATTTTTGCGCGCAAAGGCAGCCGACTGCGACTGCAGCGTGAAGCGTCAAAAATGCAAAGTGCGTGGCACGAGACAGCTTGTTGGTAGTTGGACAAATGACGGAGTAGCTTGACTGCCGCATCACGCACTGCCACTTGACTTGTGCAGCAAATTTTATTTTTAATCATGGCAAAGTGGATGGCCACACTCGAAACCGTCACGTCGAGTGCGTAGGACGGTGTGTGCAGCACTCAAACCCAGGGCGTGCATTTTCTGTACAAAAACTGGTCAATTTTGTTGAGATTTTCTAATGGGAATAAAATGTAATACTTTCTGAAACTTTTATTAAAATTAAATTATAATTTATCCACCAAATGTTTTCATAGTAAATTCTCTAATGATAGCAGTGGTTTGGGGTTCAAACCCCCCTAACAAAAAAAGTGCTGGTACAAAATATGGTTTCAAATGATATTTGTCTCAAAAATTATACGTAAAACCCCCTGAAATCCTGTCTGCGCCACTGAATGATAGTAAGCACTTGTCTCATGAATGTGCTGGGAAATTCGAAAAAGTAGCTGATGTGGTTCAAAAGACTCTGATTGGAGCAAAGTAGAATGAGTTATCGAACGTCTTAGTCGAAACGGGTCCGATAATTACTTCTTCGGACCGGAACCTAGAGTCTCTGTCCACTGTGGAAAGAGTAGTCAGCAACTAGACAGATTTGCTTCATCTGAAAAGATGAAGCAGGGCAGATGATGAGGGCTGGGTAGATGAGCCCGGTAAACACTGTTTCCGTATATTCACGGACGGCTCCAGAACGGAAGAAGGTTCTGGCTCTGGGGTCTTCGTTCAATCCACGGAGACTAGACGGTTCTTTGCCTTAAGCTCGCACGCATCTGTGTTTCAGGCAGAGGTGCATGCGATACTTGAAGCGATGAACTTTGTCGTAGGGAATAGGTGGAGAGGCAGATCTATCTGTGTCTGTAGCTGCGCTCATGGCCTTGGACAACCCTCTAACCACCTCTCTGCTAGTCAAGTCCTGCAAATCTAGGCTAAATTATGTCGGCAAATATAATAGCCTGATGCTCACCTGGGTCCAGGGACACGCAGGAATTGCGGGTAACGAGACCTCGGACTCCTTAGCTAGAATGGGCTCTGAGGCTGCTTTTGTCGGCCCTGAGCCTGTTCTGCCACTCCCATCTGCGGCCATCAAAGCGAATGGGTCACTATGACCCAGGAGCGAGCATGGCAGGCTGAGAGCGGCTGCAGGTGGGCGAACTTATGCTTCCCGCCATATCCGACAAATGCTCACAGTTTCTTTTGGCACTAGGCAGAAGGGACTGCAGGTAGATACATAGTCGGGTTAATGACGGGCCATTTTGTATGGGCAAAGCACATGGAAATAGTAGGCATTTCTGACAGTGCCCTATGTCCTGCCTGCGGGGAGGACGTTGAGACGGCGGAACACTTCCGCGTTCGCTCGTATCAGGATTGAGACGTTTGGCACTGATGTGCTAAGAAGCGACCACCTTCGCTCCTTGGCACCCCAGGATCTATCAAGATTTCTCCGGAAGTTGGGAAGATTTAAAACACATAAACAGGGAACAACAAGTCGTAGTACGTCGTGGACGTATAATTGTCTGAGTGCTGCGCTTGCTAGATCGTTCCGACAAGGAGGGGGAAAAAAACTTTTAGGGCTGATCTTAAAAATCCGTTTGGTAGGTTAGGTTATGGTGGCTGCCTCTGTAAGAGACACACTCGGCGACATTTCAAATAGAGGGGGGAAGGGGAGGGGAAAGGGATCAATAGTTTGACGTCAAATCCGTACGGCGGTTGGCAGTTTTTTTCTTTCACACTTGATGATTTCTGTCATTGCCTGCCAAGAGCGCTTGTAATTCTCATCTGTTTCATGTGGATAGCGATAGAAGTAGACGAGTGTTTTACCAGTCCGAGCTAGGATTCGAACTGGATCCACTGGACCATGGAGGCCGTGAGGTAAATTAGCTAAAAAAATTGTATCGTCAAATTAGGCTTCTGTAATTATAATGAAGTGTGGGAATGGGATATACCTTTATACATTGTAACGATGAGGCACCCTGTCGCTGTGATATGCATGAATGATTTTACGGGCATACTTTTAGGCACGCACTTTAGAGTACGGCAGGCTTGCTATAATTTCGATATGGCAAGGATGGTTCGCAATGGTAATGGGATGTACGAGAACGATCGAGAGATAGTCCAATTGGAATGTTCGAGAACAGTCGGCGCGATAAGCAGACAAGTATAAAAGGCAGCCGGGTGTAGCGCAGCGGGACTGTCTTATTTGGTCAAGTAAAGGGGGAAACATGGAATAGTCCAATAAGTAGTAGCAAGTGTAAAGACAAGCAAAGTGTAAATTTTTAAATAAAGTGATTGTTAGTTTCTGACTGCGTTTTGCGCTGAGTAATTAAAGTGTGTTTTATTTTTCAAGCACAATCCAGAGAGACGAAAGCCTAAAGAACTTATTTTCGTAACAATACGACTAAGTCTGGTTGAGAATGAATGTTGTACGCTGAAATAGCGGCACTCATGGTGTACAGTAATGGGATATGGGAACTTCAAGCATCAACTCACATGACAATGTGTCCTTGAAACAGAAGTTGTTTTTCATGTCTCAAAAACTCTCAAGTAGCGGCACACGTAGTGTCTAGTCTTGGCACTTTGGAAGGGGACTTGCACTTTGGTACTTACATACATATTAGGAGATGAGATAAGAACCATGAAACACAAAGAATTTAGTCATTGAAAGCGAGACAAAATCCTAATTTGATTAAGTGGCTTATTTCGACCAATCGAATTCGGCGTAACTAATGAATCACATCCAATGAAAGAAAAAACAAAACCCTTGCTTTGCAATTCTAGTATCAATATTAATGCACATTCCACATTCGCATGCAATTTAATCACTTTGTTGCCCCCTTTATCCTTTGTGCGTATGAATCTAAGTGTATATTGTCGTCTATATGACTTAATGTTTAATTTCAAGCATCTTGTTGCCATATCACCAAAACGTCACAGCAAAAAAACCACAAAGAAAGCACTCGTGCAGGCTGTCTAATTTATCTTATTGCCTTTCACTTGCAACATGTTTCTTACGCAGTCGCCGCTCGACCCCATCGTATGTCTATCCGACCGTACGGCTGTCCGTCTCCACACCGACCGATTACTGACGCATCTTTCGCAGCTCATAAGTGAAGCTGTCTTGTTGCGCTATTAGTCGTTTGTGCCGTCCGCTCTGCGCCTGACTCACTCTGCGTCTCCTTTGTCTGACTGGCTGTCTGTGCGTTGCGCAAATTCGCCTGCGCCGCATTACACAACTCGGTCTCTGTGCAGCATTTCATTGCTCCTCGTTTTATTTGTGTGTTTCTTAATTTTGCTCTTAGAGCTGCCGCCGCCCGCTTCAGGCGCTGCGCATTTGTGCAATTCCCATTTAAGTTAATAACTGCAGACATTCGGGCGACTATTATCGGATATCTGTCCGTGGCTATTTGCGTTACGTGTCGCTTGTGTTTGCGTTGGCTTGTGGACAAGTGTCGTGCAACATTTCACTGTCGCACAAAGTGCTGTGCGGCACATGTTGCCGACTGACATGCGACAAGAAGAATTGTGTGCCGGCATTTGCTTGCGATTTGCTGCTATAACCTAAAGATTTGTAATTTGTCAGCGACCCAGACGAGCGCAACGAGTTGCCACCGGTTTTCAACGGTGACTAATGCTGCCAATTAGTGCGACTCGAAGGGCGCTTAAAAGTGTAAATTTACCGGCAATAACATATTTACTCATCATTGGCAAAGTTATTGGGCACATTTTATGAAGCTCATTGCTTCCCCGCCCGCACCCAGCGAGACTTAATTAGTCTCATTTCAGTTTGCCACCTAATCGGCTTCGGGCGCGTTCAATATATTTAGTAAAGCTTAAAACAACAACAACATAACATATTTTTGCCATCGATTGAGCAACAACGCGCCCGCTGCCGCCCGCAGTAAGCAACCCATTCGGCGCATATTGTTCTACCCCCCCGAAAAAATGCTTCCTCCCTTCCTTCGGTGAGTTGTACTCGTACGTGTCAGCTTGCCGCCACTGTCCCTTGGCACTTTACGCGTATCCTCTTAAATTTTGCGCCGTAAATTTATTACCCTATCAGTCCTGTAGCCGCGTTTTAAGGCGCACTTTAGTTGCGCTCAGCCATATCCTGGCAGCATTTTCGGCTATAATGTCTTGCTACCAACACACTAAGACAACAACAACAACACAAGCAGCACAATGTAATGTGCCGTTATGTAACTTTTCGCCATTTTGCCGGCTGTTCGTGTGCCGCTAATGAAACGCCGAGGCAGCAGCATTCTTCAGTGCGGCGTATCGGCCGTGTTGTTGTTGTTGTTTGTATGCGTGTTTTGTGTGCGCAAAAACAAAGCTAGGGAATTCGAAAAGAACAAAAACAAAAAAGCACAACGTGAAAGGAGACTTTGCACAGAATGTATGTTCGATGGGAAAAATCATGACGCGGAACTGTGGTATTTTTCACGCTCCTTGCCGCGCTTGTTGCTGTTGCTGTGGCCGTGGTCCGTGTCTGTTGTGGCGCTTCGTCGTGAACATTGCAGCGCACAACATCTATGGACGGCATCCATGTCGCCTTTATGTATCTGCAGATTTCGCTGTAGACACAGCCAAGCATACAGACGAGTAGGCGCGCCTCCGCACACGGCTGAGTGGCACGTTTTGAGTACATTCTGTGTGTGTGTGTGTGTGTGTGTGTGTGTGCACCTCGCCGCTGTTGCCGTTACCGCCTTTTTGCTTTTTCCACTTTGACCTCATCCAATCTCATCAGCGTGTGAGCGTAAAAAAGGAAATCAGGTCATAATGTTCGAAGTGCCGGAGCTGTTCGCCTGGCTGGCTGATTTGGTCTATCTGCCGCTGTTGCCGCCGCTGCGCAGTGTTGCCAGATGTTTGAGTCATTATGAAAATGATTCGTTTTCTTTTTGCCAAGGCAGTTCTTTGATTTGCTTTGCAATATCTGAAGTACGTCATTATTAAAATACTTATGTCAGTATGTTTATTGGCTTTTTAAATGAGTTTTATTTTTATTTGTGTAGTTAACTAATCTTCTCGTAGCCATTTTTTGCCTAAAAGTCGATGAAATACTCATACTCGATTGTGAGATGGGTTTGCAGTTGATAGGCAATTTTAACACGATTTTGAGTTCAAGGGAACATTTTAAACTTGACAGTATTGATTTTTAAGGGTTCTTTTGCTAAAATTTTTCTTCAAAATAAAGTGTCAAAATATTTTTAAAATTTCAAATTTGATAAAACCAGGGACCCAAAATAACAGTTATGAATTTTTAAAAATTCGAAAACGTTGCCCATTTTTAAGAGATATTTAAATGTTGGACAATAATTATTATGAGGAGAAAAATACTTGATTTCGCCATTTCGTAACTATTATTTTTGACAAATATTTTTTTCTGTTGCCTAATAACTATGGTTCGCTGATCATGAATTTGATGCCAGACTAACACCATCACCCATCACTTTTGGAAAAATCGCGAATCTAAAATGGAATCAATGATTAAGTTTTGTATTGTGGGGTGGTGGGTCCCAGCCCCTTGTCCAGTACCTTTCCCGGTAGAAGGCGTAAGACTTAGGGAAGTCCTTAAATGTGATGGATACCCAACTCTGACATCGAATTTATGATCAGCGAACCTAATTCCATAGAAAATTTATAGTCGCATTCACCGATCAGACATTTGTTTCTTTTGTGTGCCGGTATTTTCAACGTAAAAAATATATATTGCAAAATAATAGTTATCAGTCAACGGCAAAAATATTTATCACAAAATAAACGTTACCGACCAACTTAAAAAATATTTCTCACAAAATAAACGTTACCGAGCAATGGAAAAAATATTTCTTGCTGATAATAGTTATTAGGCAACAGAAAAAAATGTTTGCCACGAATAATAGTTATACATAGATGTAAAAATAATTATTTCAAAATAATAATTATAAGTAACAATTAAAATATTTGTTACAGTGAAACAGTTATTTTCCAACTTTTTTTCTAAAAAAGTTATAACTGTCATGCCCCTGGATAAAACTGCTATTTCAAGGAGATTGTAAGATACTTTTTCTAAAAGATGTTTCAGAATTTGTGAGCTTTGTTATGCACGATCCACAGAAATGAGAAAGTAATTCTCTTCAATCCATATTTCTCTTCGGTCCATATTTGTCTAGATTAGTTTAAAGTGGCAAATTACGGAGCTGACCTAGGCCAGACTTGGCCTGTTGTGGTACCACAAAGAATGAAGGAAAATAATCCTAAAGTATACTACTTCACCCAGGGTGAAAGAGGGTAAGCATTGAGATTTCTTTATGAAGCGGCGTTAATGTCGGTGTTGAAAAATTTACCATGTCCAAAAGAAATGGGGCCAAAAAGTGAGGATTTTTTTCTAGCTCGAACAAAGGCGCAGAGATGATTCCTATTAATGTGAGGCATTGCGTTGGTTCAGGAAGGATATAAATTATCTTCCAGACTTGAGCAGGACAATGGCACTTAACCCTTTTGTGACGGAGCTTTATCTCGAGAACGGTTTGTTTTTTTTTAATTGTAAGCAAATTTGGAAACATGATTAAAGAAAATGTATTTGGGAGCTTATATAATTAGGGTAGCGTGGTCCGAAACCGACCGGTGGTCCCATACCGACCTCCACATGTTTCTCAGTCATTATGCTGCCCCCCAAACTGTCGGTGGGGGCATTTAAAAGCTCTTACAACACTTACAAGTTGTAGGCGGAGAGCCATCATATTACACATTTTATTTCGTGGTTATGTGACGTGTTGTGGTTTGACAGGAATAAAATTCATTTTTGAGCCTACACGGAACTTCAGTTACAAGTGCTTTATTGTTTTTTGAAAAATCAAAAGGTAAGTTTTTTATATTCGTTATGACCTAAGCTTGAATAGGTGCTATCAAATTTTGATGAATTTTATTGTTGTAAGTGAATGGCAAGGGAGGTCGGTTTCAGACCACGATTTTTGAAAACAACAAATATGCAAACTTTGAATATGACCTCGTTATTTAAAAAAAAAAGTTTCCAAAAACCTTGTCAAGCTACTTACAACCTAGAATAATGTTTATTCTAAAAAAAAAAAATTTGGTTTGTGAAAAAATATCAATTGAAAGCACTTTTATTGCATTTGCCAATTAGGGGGTCGGTTTCGGACCACGCTACCCTATATAATAATTATTATAATTTTATATAATTATTATAATTTTCATCAGATGAATGCACATGAAAAATCTGTCAAATATAAAGCCACATTAATGCAACAAATAGTGGAAGCTAATTTTGTTTTGCCTCTTTCACCAATCATTGGAATGAGTTGGCCTTGTAAACACATTAAGCAGTATAAACTTATGCGTATTTAAAATTTTCTGGGGAAATATTGTCCCAGTAGTCGCGAAAGTGTTAAATGCGAAACATTCTCCTCCTCTAATATTTGTCTAAATCTGGCAACACTAATCGCTCGCCGCTTTGGTCGCCCGGCAAGTGCGGTAATGTGTAAGGAATTTGTAATTTTTTTTCGCGCACCCTTGGGCCGCCGTGTCTGCCTTGTCCCCCCGCCTCCATGCAACAATCAACCCCGCGATATTTCTTACAGCTACCTTTTTATTATTTCATACGTTTTCGTGTTGCGCTTCTTCGACAGCGACAGTCAGCTGCTTTGTTCCTGATGTTGTTGTTGTTGTTGTTGCTACGTTGCGTGGCAGATGAAGTGATTCCATTATTAACAAAACAAAAAACAACAACAACAACTGTGTTGGCATCTTTTACATTGGCTGGAGCCAGCGCTGCCTGCAGTTGTTCGAGAATTTGCGTCCGTCGAAGGTGTTGCGACAGCGGCTGTTTGTCTTTTGTTGCAAGAATGCGCAGCAACAGGATGAGAACAACGGTAGGCTGTAGAGGAAATTGAAGAAAATTGCATAAATATTAAATTAGCAAATGAAAAATGATACCATTACGAGCAGCGACAGCGACAGCAACAACGACAGCAATAGCGACAGCTAACTGAGGAAAAGAGTAGGCGGAGCGGACCCAGTAAGCGGCGGTTTATTAAAATTAATATTTGCAATTATTACTGGAGTGGCCTAATTGAATTTGTGTGTAATGGATGGAAAGAATGAGCGCACAGCGTAAAGTTGCCACTGCCGTAGTGAATAGAGGTGGAAAATGTTGGGGGTGGGGGTGGAGCGTTCGCTCATGCGTGTCGTGGACAACTTGAGGAATGTGCCATTCAAATCTCACGGAAACTATCTGTGCAAGAAATAGCAATCGCATTAAGTGTAAAGGAATGTGGCGCAAACAATTTGCTTGCACTGTGTTGGTATGCATTGAAAATATTTGCATATTAAATGCTTTCACAGTTGAGTGTTTGGATTTTATGTGAAAGCATAAATGTTGAAGCAGAGTAAATAGTCATAGGCATTTTATCATTAGGTTTAGGTATTTTATCATTATTATCAGATAAGTTATTTACTTACTTAAATGATTCTAACAACCCATTACTGCAGTCTGGCTTCAAAATTTGTTTTCAGATGCGTCTGATGATAAAATGTCTTCCCTTTGGTTGCGTTGCTGTTGCATTTGCGGCCTATTGCTCTGCTTCGTCGACAATGTTCATTGACTTTGGAATGGCATAGTGTTTTCTTTGAAGCTCTATCAACTATATATATCTCGCTTCATTGATTTTGTATCTTTTTATTATTTAAAATACTGATACTCAAATAAATCCGAATTTGTGTTCTTCATTAGAATTGCAGCTTCCGTTTTTTTTTTAATAACTTTCGGACCAATAAAGTTAGAGTAATGAAATTTTGACATGTGATCAAGGAGATTTTGGGTTTTAACATACTAACTTTTCAAGAAAATTCTATATGAATTTTCAAGGATATAAAGGATGACAATTTTCAAAGGACCTTTTTCATATCCTTTTTTTACAAATAGATAACAAATCAATTTTATTTAAATTCTTGAGCCTTTCCTGTTTCATTTGATATACATATCGCCATATTTTAACGAGGTTAAGTTTTTTAATATTTTTTTTTTATTTTGTATCCCCTTCAAAATTTTGAAGTCCTTTTAAAAGGACAAAGGATGTAGAAATGAAAAACTGAGTACGCAGTATTACTATATTTGGTCTCTAGTTTCACGCACATATGGATTTTTCCAGGTTTGAAAAATAATGTCGCACGGTGTATTCCAATCAACGTAAAAAGGCTACCGCTGGATATTATTAAACAGCTCACAAAGCTCGTATTTATTCAGACTTGGCAATCATTGTTAACTTGAATAGTGCAAATCATTTATCGAAGCAGTCTCTAGCACTTGAATACTTACACAGGAAGTTGCGAGCCGAACTACAAAGCCTGAAAATCAGCCCTGCGATGCAATGCTCACAGGCAGTTCCACTGGGAACTGGGGTTGGTTTTTAGTTGGTAAAAATCCGGCATACAGTTGAACATGGGTTCAGCTGTATCTTTCAAAGACTTTTCACCTCCTCCGAAAAAAAACGGGAACAAGGAATAATTTCATTAGTTGCTGACTGCAGTTAAAATCAAGTTTTGTCGATTGAACGAGATCTCTGATCTTTAATTGTTAGTCTTTAATGAAATTAATGCCTAAATGTAGCGGTCATAGGCACTTGGCTTCAAATCCCGCTTCATAGTTCAAGTGTAATACTTCAATTTATATAAAAATCGTTTGCAAACAGTTTTAACCATTTAGGGACTACTGGGATAATACGTCCCAGCATATTTTTAATGTCCCTCAAAACTATTATTTAGATCTTATGACCCACGCAAAATATTCATTCGAATTCTGTGTACCCGAATAAAAGGATGATTTCAGAATTTGTGAGCAACCAACATAATTTCTGACTCAAATTTTCACAGCATGGGAACATTTCTACTGAGAGTGTTTTGAATTTCAAAACCAAACTCCGTCCCGAAAGGGTAAAAGTGGTGTTAATATTTTAAAACAAACATTTTTAAAGTGATGTTTATATTTTAAAACAAACATTTTTTAAGTGGTGTTAATATTTTAACGACTTCACTGTAACAGTCGTAAAAAGCCGTTGCCGTTGAAAGGGAAATTCAAAATAAATATTTACTTGAAAAAAATGCCACCGTAAATACTGGTCAAGCGTTGCTCCAAAGGCAACACAACTGTCCGCTAATTTTGTGTTTACAAACACATGTTTACACATACAAATAAACATAGTTTTATGCAACACATGTCAATCATTGTGCGCTTGACAAGTAAACTTGACACTCGTTAATGCTTGACGATCGCTACTGTCTTGTAATATCCGTTTAAGTGCAACGCCTAACGCAAAAGCAACAACAACAACAATGACAACTATGACTTTCCATGCAAATCATAATTATTAACATTCGCAACGCTCATCAAGCAAGCAAGCAGCGGCAACGCATAAATTCATCTATTCACTTTGTTGTTTGTGCTCTGTGTGATGAGCCAAAGCAACAATAACAACAGGCAAAAAGCTGAGAGCCGACAAACTTTTCATGTGCGAGTGTAAATTTTTAATTTCTGTCATGTTGCTGACTATTGCTGCACACAACAATGCGCCAGTTACATGTGAACTCCGACTGACTGGCTGCCTGCCTCCATTGTCTGCGTGGCGGTCTAACCTCACTTTACGGGCGCAAGTTGCACTGGGTACGAGGACTGGCAGCGCAATGAATTTTTCATATGCCGCCGACTTCCATCTTTACTGTCTATGTGAAGCTGTTTTTGTGTTGTTGTTGCTGGCATTGCTGGCTGTCTGCTTGCGATTTGTGTGACATGTAATGTTAATGTCAAGGTTACATTTTTGCACTATGCGGCATAGATTTTGCATGCATTACTCACACATACACACACGCACATAGAATTCTCGCGCATGTTGCATGCGTCTTTCGACTTGGCGTGCACGTACGTTTTCAATCGTCTGAGTTATTGTGCAGCGGGCAAAAATTAATTTATGTTCCAACGACAACTCGGTAATGGCAATTGCAATACGTGCGCAGTGTGCACACAGGGTTGCATTTGTTCCTTGTGACTTTAAAACTTTTAAAGAAGCAAAGCTTGCGGCTGTCTTTGGCCCATTTGCCATTTGCTACGCTGGCCAAGTACGCATGTCAACGGCAGCCGAGAGCATGTCAGACATGCCACTTGTGCGGTCTTGTGACTGTCTATCTGTCTGTCTGTCTGTCTGCCTGTGTGTTAGTGCCGCATGTGCTTTAACCCAATTAGTGCGCCGTTCAGCTAACTTTGTTGTAGCAAAAGTGGCAACACATTTTAATTATCACTGAAAATTGCACATATTCCATTTCATTTCGCTGACTTCTTTATTGCAACTTCTTTTCGTTTCTCTTTGCTTCCCTTGGCTTATCAGTGCAACTCGCTCTTTTGGCTTCTGTTCCTTTTGTGTGTGCAACATCAAACTTAAACTTCAGCGCCCATTTGCTGTTCTGGCGGCCGCACAGTGCTTCGAGAGTGGACAAAAATAGGGAAAAAAAATTATCGCGGATTTTGACAAAAGTAGTATCATGTTAAAGATAATTGTTTAATTAAGCTGGATTCAAAAAATTGTCGTGATTAGGAGATATAGCTTGTCAAAGTCGGATATATTTTCACAAAAATTTATGAAGGGGAAAAATGAAATTTAGGTGCTTTTATAGAAAAAATTGTAGAAAATGTAATGTTGCAGATAGGCTACCAATTTCTTTTAATATTAAAACTACATTACGGGAAGCGGGACCGCTGATCATTTTTTTTGTTTAGCTTAATTAGTTTTTTTTACGAATTTTCAAAAATATTTTTTTTTTAATCAATGAATATAAAAAATAACCGAATTTAGAAAGGCAATTAAAACCGAATGGCGTGAACTGGCGTAAATCCTTTTTATGACTTATTTTAAATGGACTTTCTTCTCTTAGGTTAGGTTCTTCTCTTAAGTCCACAAAAAAAAACAAACAGTAAGTACGTAAAATCTTAAACAAAATTTGACAACAGCTCTATATTTTAGCAAATTTCTTAAAATTTTACATGTTTTCAATGAAGTTTAAAAGTAAGTTTGCTTCGAATTTAGAACAATTATATTTTTCTAAAATTAAAAAAAAAAGTTTTATTATTTTTTACAAAAAAAAAGGATTAAAAAAAACTATTATATAAAAAATTTAACTTCATTTTTGACCTTAGTAGACCCAAATTACAATATGTGTGAAATTTCATTCAAATCTAACAACTCCTTCTATTTTTGCCGCAATTTTGTATGGAGTCGAAGCACTGTGGGCCGCCCACACTTCAATTAGTGGTTTTATGTTCACTGTGACAGCATGGAGTACCTTAAGACATGTCATTATTCAGCACGCTTGTCTTCGCTCTGCGTTCTACTCCTCCACTGCTGCTGTGCACTGCCCTGCACAACAGCTTCTTCGTGCTGGCCTGTTTGTCTGCCTTTACTAGCTTTGAAGTGCGCTTGAAATTTGTATACGCTTCCACCCAACCAGTTGGCTGCCGGAATGTCCTCACTCTGCCTGCCTGTCTGTCTGTCTGCCTCCTTGGCTACCAACTGTCTCGCACAATATGGTTTGGCTTTCACGCCACCACACACACACAACACTGGGCCTGCGCTATTTGCCTTTCTGTCAGCCAGTCGCTATATTCGATTTCCTTAAAATTTTCCCTTTTACTTTTTTTTTGCTTAGTGTCTTCACTTCAATCCTGTACAAATTGCCAACTTGTTTCTTGTGTCTTCGTCACATTGCTTACACTTTTTGCTACTCTCGCTGTCGCTTGCAGCCAGGTGTTGAATTTTATGACAACTCCAAGTGGCAAAAATATCCAAATGCAAATTAGTAAATATGGCAAAAAGTCGCAGCACTCTGCTACACCGCACGCCACAAGCCACAATCGCTGCGGCAAAGTGTGGCATGTGTGGCGCGGCGTTGCCAGGGTGTTGCCAGTCTCCGGTTGCAAGTAAATACATAAATACGCAGATGAGTATTTATTAAAGTTCTTTATGGACTTGCCGAGATTGAAATTGAGTGGGTTAGTGCGTTATTGCTGTTGTTGTTGTTATTGGGCTGTTGTTGCCACTCGCATTTGTGCTGAGTTTGCACTTTGTGATATCTAAGCACTGTAAGCTGTAAAGCCTTAACTTGGACGGTTAAAACAAAGGCTGCACAAAAGATCAAATTGGTCGTAGTGCACTATAGCCTATATAATAATAATAATAATAAAACACTGTAATACGGTTTGCTTTCTGTGGTCTTCTTCTGGTTAATGCATCATAAATGTTGTTCATGTGGGAATTTATTTAATTTTTGTTTCATTGTTTACTTTTGATGCTCGTTGGTTGTACATTTCTGCCAATTTGTTACAACTAAAAATTGCACAAAACATCACTTTTGGTCGCGTTGCTTAACACTAGAATGCCCAAGGTAGTAATTTTGACTACATTGAGGTCTTTTATTGTAAATAACTTTTATTGCATCGCTTTCTAAAAAAATATCTTACGTGACTCTTACTAATAAAAACGACTACTACTATTACTTTTAAAACTAAATAGAATAAATAAATTAAAAATATTGTAAACAAATTTTATACCCCAATTTTGCAACATTTACCTTAAATGCCCAAAATGAGTCATTTTGCCTACCTATAAAAAATTTTCAACAAATCTTGCTGATAATACTGTGCGTGAAATTTGCCCTTAAAAATTTAGACATGGGGGGGGACCTACTGGGTGAGTTTTCTATAGGTATACTGAGTTGAGATCCACCAGCCGTTTGGTAAGATTGGCTCTAGTTTATGAGAAATCCGACTTTGAAGTTTGGTAATTTTCGTCAAGTGTGTCGCTTAAGTAGGTCCTAAATCGTTCCGATTATCGCTTTACTGTCTTCGGCAAGTTTGTAGATATTTTAACGACCAACAAATTTGCTTAAGACACCAATCCAAAAAAAATACATTTAAACTGTGTAATTGCGATATGTGCATTTTTGAGCGCAGCGCAACGTGGCGTATGAGTGTCATTTAATTATAATTAACACTCATATAATTGACACTCATACGCCACGTTGCGCTGCGCTCAAAAATGCACATATCGCAATTACACAGTTTAAATGTACTTTTTTTGGATTGGTGTCTTAAGCAAATTTGTTGGTCGTTAAAATATCTACAAACTTGCCGAAGACAGCAAAGCGATATTCGGAACGATTTAGGACCTACTTAAGCGACAAACTTGACGACAATTACCAAACTTCGAAGTCGGATTTCTCATAAACTAGAGCCAATCTTACCAAACGGCTGGTGGATCTCAACTCAGTATACCTATAGGAAACTCACCCAGTAGGTCCCCCCCATGTCTAAATTTTGGACTTGCACAGTGTAATTAGACAAAAATGCATTTCCAATTGCGAAATATGAAAATTTCAAATAATTGCAAATATTTAAAAAAAAACTCATAGTAGGTTGCGACAATTCCCAAGTTTTTCAATCCAAAATTCATTCACAAAATTCATTCACTAATTCCAAATTCCAAATTTTATTCCATTTTATCTTGTTGATGTTTAAAGTACGCCATTATATTTAAATGAATTTTCTTTGTAAACCAGAACCAAATAAAAATCAAATACTTATTTTATTTTAATCTCATGTGCATTTATATTTTCTACTTAAAAACCAATAAAATAAAAAACTCAGTAAACAATATTGTAGTCAAAATGACTACTTATGGTCATTTTAGGTAGGTCAGATTGTCGGACATTCTAGTGTTAATAGCCTTAAACAACTACCAAAAGTGATCAATTTGCATGTAGATTTAAAGTAAGAAGTGTGTCATTAAAAATTGTGAATTCGAAAAATCTCAGCAACCACTAGTCCAGGTTGGTTTTGTTTCACACGTCTTTTATGTAGATTTTAGAATTTATTAGAAAAAATTATATTAAATTTTCAAGGGTAAGGTTTCTAACTTTTTCTGGAATACCCCTCATGAGGACTTTCCTTCGTTAATTTTTTAATTTTTTTAATTTTTTATTTTTATTTTATTATTTTTGTTTTTATTGTTTTGAACTGCGCAATTAAAAAATGTGAGATCGAAAAATTAAAACATCTCAGCAACCACTAGTCCAATTTTTGAAAAGTTTGGTTTTGTTTCACACGGGTTTTATGTAGATTTTAGAATTTATTAGAAAAAATTATATTAAATTGGAGGTTTCTAACTTTTTCTGGAATACCCCTCATGAGGGCTTTCCTTCGTTAATTTTTAAATTTTTTTTAATTTTTTAATTTTTTTTAATGATTTTTGTTTTTGTTGTTTTGAACTGCGCAGTAAAAAATTGTGACATCAAAAAATTAAAACATCTCAGGAACCACTAGTCGAATTTTTGAAAAGTTTGGTTTTATTTAACATGTCTTTTATGTAGATTTTAGAATTTATTAGAAAAAAATTATAATACATTTTCAAGGGTAAGATTTCTAATTTTTTCTGGAATACCCCTCTTGAGGGCTTTCATTGCTCCTTCGTTAATTTTCTGGGTAGAAGCCATTTTATGCATTTCTTTGTAGCCATTTTTTTTATTGAATACTCAATCAATGCTTTAAATGGGCACAGGGTTGCCAGATTTCAAGCAATCCCCTAAAATGAAGTCCATTTCCCCATAAAAACAAAAATTTCCCTCCAAATTTTTAATGCACACATAAAATGAATATATCATGAAAATTGCTCATTCTATTTGGTACATGAATCTAAAATATTTCCCCCTCAATTTTTCCCTTAAAAATTTATCATAAAATTTCCCCCCAACAAATAAATAAACCCCAAATCCAGGGGGAAAACCCCTAATCTGGCAACACTAAATGGGCATAAACTACTCAATGACGGAGTTTTATGGCTCATCTGATCAAAGAAAGTTTGATTTGAATTTGTATTAACGAAATTATTAGCAAAATTGCGGGTCACAATTTTTAAAGATGAACTTCTTATCTTAGCTCTATTTTCCACTAAGTCAGCAATGCGGTGGCGCATACAGGGCGGGGTTCGGGGGTTCAAACCCCGCTAAACATAATAATTGCTGGTACAAAATATGGTTTCGAATGGTATTCAGCTCAAAAGTTGTACGCAAAACCCAATCAAAAATGAAATCCTGTGTGCGCCACTGAAGCAATGCAATGCAAAAAATCAAATTTGTGTATAAAAATGTGTTGTGTAAAAAAATCAAATTTGTGTATTCGAAAATGATTTGTTGTGGTTAGTAAAGAAATTGCGTGACTTAATAAGGACTGATAACTCCCCACTGTGCTTCCTAATAAATTCTGTTTTTATATAAAAAAAAAAAATGCCTGATTTATGAACTCTGGCAACACTCCATTGCAAGCCAATGTCTGTCTGTTGCCCGGCACGAAGGTGTTGCTGCTAGTCAGAGTGTCGACTTTGCCACAAGAGGTGCTGCACTAAATATTAGCGCCCTACGCATCCTTGTGCCGCCCACGTCGCCGCCATATTTATGTGCGTACATGCGGTCCGCATAGTTGTACGGACAGCGTTGTAAATGTGCTGGTGGCACATGCGTGCCGCATCAAGTCCGCACAGACACCCACCAGCAGCACATATAACTTTATTAGAGCCAGCACAACAACAACAATAGCAAGAACCACTACAAGGATAATGTTGGCCCACAAAATATTGTTGTTGCTGGCAACATGCAACATATTGCAAGAACAAGCAAGAAAAGTGTCGAACAAAAACTGGTCTGTGGGCGGAAAACGATAAAAACTATGAGGGGGAAAGAGTTGAGGGGTGACGACGGCGACGGCAAGCAAAATCGCAAGAATGTGCGGCGGCAGCGTCGCTTGGTGCTTCCTCGGTCGTTAACTCTTAAACGATGCAGACTGGCTTGAAGTGGACGAGCAGCGGCACGCGGCTGTGGCATGTACTACATACATACATACATACATATATGTATGTAAGTATATACATACACAACGCATTTTGCGCGGCGCTGCAGAATGACTCGCTGGCTGGCTGACGATGGATGGCAGCGGTTGCGGCTGCTGCGTATGTGCGAAAATCTGCGAAACGCTCGGCATGCCAATGTGTGATGACGTTGGCGAACCTTTGGCCGGGCGTTGCGTTGCCGCCGATGATGAAGTGGCCGAGTGGCAGCGCAAGAAAATGCGCAGCGTGACGGAGCGCAAAAGCGAACCACCGGCAGGCCCTGGGTTAGATTTACTATAGCTCCAGCAATCTTTCGCCTTTTTTTCGTCGTCGCTTCTAATTCTTGCACGCGGATCGGCTTTGCGGCCTGCTTGCACCGCGCCCTCGTATTGTTGCATTTGTTGAAAGTCGTGGCAGGTTTTGGTGTGCGCGCGTTCAAGCGGCATAAAAAAACGACTACAACTACAACAACCGCAGCGATTGTGTTGCAGTTTTTTGTGTGTGTGTGTGTGTTCCTCATAGTTGCAGTGTTTGCTTGCTGCTGTTGCATGCAATTTGAGTACGGTTTTTTTTTGCTTTTTCTATAACACTACCTTATTGTTGTTGTTGTTATTATTATCTTTGTTAGTAGTTCTTTTGTGGCAAAAAAAAAATGCAGAAAATTGCTTAAAGGACGTTGAAGGTGAGCAAGCAGCAAAACTGGTTGCAACGCTTTTGAAAAAGCAATTTCCCTCTTCCCCTCCCCCTCCACCAACCATATAACCTGTGTTGCAGAAAATGTGTTGTATGTCGATGTGTGTGTAAAGAGCGCAATCACTTCAGATAAGAAAAACAACAACAGGAAAAGCCCTCGCAGTTGCGATAAGGCGAAGTCGTCTCATTCATGACAGTTGTCGGTGTTTAAGGTGGCGCTTACAACATTTTGTGGAGCTCAAATTTATGTGTGCAATATGTGCAGAGGAGTTGAAATTGGTTTTGCATAATTTTTGTTTATAGGAAACTAAAACACAAAATTTTAAAAACAAATTACAATTTTTCTACTTTAATAGTTAATGTGTGAGTCTGAAAAATATTTTAAAAATGTACTAAAACTATTCAAATTAATAAATAAAAATTCAGAATTTCACTGTTTAGTTCGGAAATTTTTTTTAAAAAAACTAAAAAATATTAAGTCGATTTAAATAAATCTTTTCTAGATGAAATTACCTATAACTATTGGTTTTGCATAATTTTTGTTTATTTATACTAAAAAACAAATTAAAATTTGTCTACTTTAATAGTCAATGTGTGAGTCTGAAAAAATATTTAAAAAATGTATTTAAATTAATCAAATCAATAAGTGAAAATTCAGAATTTCACGTTTTAGTTCGCAAAATTAAAAAAAAACTATTTAAAAAATATTAATGAAGTCCTATTAAATAAATCTTTTCTAGTTGAAATTAACTATTTTGAAGCGTAATCAAAAAAGCTTTTAACTAAATTCTAAAATTTAGTTTTGCTAGTTGAGTTTTGTTTATTTGTTTTTTAATCTTTTGTGAATGTTGTTTTGTTTAAAATTAAAAAAAAAATCTTGTAAAACAATATTAATTAAGTCAATTTAAATAAATCTTTTCTAGTTGAAATTAACTATTTTAAAACCATAATCAAAAAAGCTTTTAACTAAACTTTAAAATTTAGTTTTGTGAGTTGAGTTTTGTTTATTTGATTGTTAATCTGTTTTGAATGTTGACGTTTAAAATTAAAAAAAATCTTTTAAAACAATATTAATTAAGTCAATTTAAATAAATCTTTTCTAGTTGAAATTAACTATTTTAAAACATAATCAAAAAAGCTTTTAACTAAATTCAAAAATTTAGTTTTGTTAGTTGAGTTTTGTTTATATGTTTTTTAATCTGTTGTGAATGTTGACGTTTAAAATTAAAAAAAAAATTTTTAAAACAATATTAATTAAGTCGATTAAAATAAATCGTTTCTAGTTGAAATTAACTATTTTAAGACATAATCAAAAACGCTTTTAACTAAATTTTAAAATTTAGTTTTGTTAGTTGAATTTTGTTTATTTTTTTTCATCTGTTGTGAATGTTGACGTTTAAAATTAAAAAAAAAAATCTTTTAAAACAATATTAATTAAGTCGATTTAAATAAATCGTTTCTAGTTGAAATTAACTATTTTAAAACATAATCAAAAAAGCTTTTAACTAAATTTTAAAATTTAGTTTTGTCAGTTAAGTTTTGTTGATTTGTTTTTTAATCTGTTGTGAATGTTGACGTTTTACTTTCCCGTTAATTTGCTTTATTTTTATTTTATTATTTTTGTTTTTGTTGTTTTGAGCTGCGCAATTGCGCCACGTTCCCATTTGTGTAATTGAAACCGTGCAATTTTCAAGTCAATTCGCTCTTCTCCCGCTCTGCTCCACTTTTCATCTCCATTGCAAGCCACTTTTCCAGCTCGATGACTGACACTTGCTGAAGCTGCAACTGAAACCGCTTTGTCACTCGGCGACAGAGCAATGCGAGTGTGTGTGCGCGCGATTTATGAGCATTCGCACAGACACACACACATATCCATAGGTAAATAAACAAATTACCTATGTGTGCATATGGAGAGGTTGCACTGAAAAAATTATTGTTCACTTATTTGTTTTGTGCTTAAATAATATAAAATTAAATTGAATTAAGTTAAAATTAATAAAGAGTAAAATTGCAGTTAAATGAAATTTAAATCTATTAAAAATTCATTCGCTCGACAGTTTAATAGACCTGAAAATTATCAGTAAGCAACGTGTTTTCTTTGCAGTGTGTAGCGTTTGCACTGTCACTGCTATTACATCATTCCCCGCACTTTGCCCCTGCCATCGCTTTGCGTATTAGTTACCTGCGCCCTGCTCCAGCTGCAGCCGCCCTCTCGCCTCCTTCGTTCAGTTTTTGTTTAGTTGCGAATTCTGCACGCTTGGCTGCTTCGCGCAGTGCACAACACACTCCAGTCTATATATTCATGTGTCATGTGAATGTGGGTGTGTATGTGTAATATATATGTATATGGGCTGCCGCAAGTGGCAACTTTAATTTCAATCTGGCATTCCCCCTGCCACTTTGCTTTTCAGTTTTTTATGCCACAACAATTGCATTGCAATTGACCGGCAACAAAAACAACAATAACAAGAACAAAAACAACGGCGACCAGCGCACCCCAAGCCATGCCTTCCACACATAACAGTACTCCATCAAAGTAATGAATCACTAGAACGTTGCTGCAGGGCGCGAGGGGCACCGGGCACACTGTGTGCGTGGGAGAGATGTGAAGAGTGCAGTTGCTGCAAGTGAGTGACTCATAAACGCGCTGCGGGTGAGCGAGTGCACTTTTGCAGTTTATTTGAATTTAATTTTATTAAAAACAAAAAACAAAACACACACCAACAAAAAAAAACACATTTGCGCGGAAATTAAAAATGCACACAGCCAACTGCAGCAGCCGACTGAGCAGCTGAACACGCTCGCACATTACGTCGGTTGATATTATTCAACGTGGCAACGTGTGTGGGAATTGTTGCAGCTTTGCGCTTTCTGTCTGGCTGTGTGTATGAAATGATGCCGCATAGATATATATATATATATATATATATATTTATGTACATATGTGCAAATATTTGCATGGAGATGAACTCGAAGTGAATGACTGCTAATAAGTTTGCAGATTTTCGTGAAAAATTCAAATTTAAATTCAATTCATGCAAAAGTGGAATGGCTGAAAAATAGAATCCAAATGAATTGTCATAAAAAAAGATATTCCATTGAGTTGTAAGGTGGAGTAAGAATTGGAAAAAGATGGGAATTGAGTTGACTTGTTGCTGTATGTAGTTTCAAAAGTTAAGTTGGATTCAAGTTGAAGTGCAGATCTTTATTATAGCAAAAGCTACGATTGATTTATGGGCTTAATTTAAGTAGGCACCAACAAATTAATATTTCTAGAAGTGAATCCAAAGCAAATTACAAAAATGTTACTTTTATACCCAAATAATTTCCACTAATTTGCAGCGATATCAGGGAAAGTTTGTGTTCTAATTAAAGTCGCGTTTGATCAAAACCCTGTTTCTTTTATAATGGTTAACCCTCCGATTAGTGAGTCGCCCGTTGGCCTTAGCGTCGTGAAAAGGTCCCCAGGGACCTATAACGCATTGTATAGCATTTTGCTTCATAGGGTGTGTTCTGATGGTTTTGGCTGTTAATTTTAGGTTATACTTATACATATAGTAGTAAAAGG
Organism: Melieria picta; assembly: GCA_964056695.1. Taxonomy (NCBI): domain Eukaryota; kingdom Metazoa; phylum Arthropoda; class Insecta; order Diptera; family Ulidiidae; genus Melieria; species Melieria picta. Next base: position 5,649,191 of record OZ057399.1, on the reverse strand, counting down.
GCACAATAATGATTGATTGAAAAGAAATTCGCCTAAACTTTTTACCGTGTATGATAATGGTAGCAATCAAACGGTAAATTTTAAAATACATATACATATTTACTGCGCGGTGTAATAAGCATTTTATTTTTGTGCTTAATTTCGAAATAGGAGCACTTTACAAACCGCTATTGACTGACACTCATATCCACAAATGACTAGTTTAGGAAAAGGAAAACTTGGTTCGCGATTGGAGTAAAATTATATTCACGGATGAGTCCACTTTCGTTGTTTCGAATATCTGGAGGAAAGCTTGGATCGCTAAAGGCCAAAAATTTGTTCAGCGGACTGTTAAGCCCCTACAAAAGTACATGCTTTTTAAAAAAAGGATTTGGCAGTTTGACTATCTTTACACAAAATCTAGACGCCAAATTTATGATTAAACTTTATGAAAAATGTTTGCTAAAGTCTGCTGTAAAACTTTAGGGGCCGGATACAAGTCGTTGGATTCTACAAGAAGATAATGATCCAAAACACCGTAGTCACCTATGCACATTTTGGAAAACGAAAGAAGGTATACAACAGCTAGATTGGCCTGCCCAAAGTCCCGATGCAAATCCAATTGAAAATGTATGGATTTTTATGAAGGCTAAGATTCGTGGAAAACAAATATCCACAACCAAGCCAACCAAACCAAACCAAACCAATTTGCCTCCAGATTATGCCAAAAAATTAAGCGGAAGTTGTGTAAGACGATGTCAAGCAATTATAGAAAGCTATGGGGAATGGACTGCATATTACCTATATCGCGCACTAGGTATTTAGGTGTGTAACAGTAAACAAGTACTACAATTTTGAAACACTCTTTCTTTAAAATTCTACAGATAAATCTGTTTTGTGAAACACACTGTATATGACATAATTTACTTTTACACAAATTTCAAATTTCCGCACTCGATTCACTGTTCAATATCGAAACTTTATATGGTTGGGCTTATAAAACTTTAGAAACTTCTATATAAAACGTAACAAATCGAAACAATTTGCAAGCGCGTTTATGAATTATTTTTGTAACAAAGTCAATTTATTTATGCACATCTTCGTCTCCGCCAGACGAAAAATTGTTGAATATTAAAAAATGGAAAATTAAGTAAAGTTAAGTAAAATTTTCAAAAACTAAGTATGCATAAAACAAGCCTTTATTTTTTGATATATTCATTGCATCCTTGGTCAATTCGTATACCCATAAGAATTTAGGCCTGCAAGCACCGCAAAACTGGATTTCGGTGCCAGCAATGTGATGACCACATTTGCCTTTCACGCAAGTGCAATAGATGCATTGCATGAAAAAAGTTTAACAAAATATGCATATTACATATTATATAAATAGATACAGATAACTACAAAAAATAAAATATAAGTAGTGGCTAAAAACGTTAAAATTAGAAAAAAAAAAGTAAAAAAATCATATAATCATATCCTTCTTTTTACAGTGTATTTGTAGATAACAATGTATAAATAACATCGTTTGTGTATATATATACTTATATACATACCCTAGCCCCATGCTATTTTCATCAGGCTAGACGAATTAGGGCAAATTTTAGCTATTTCTGAAAATAGTAGTACAAGGTCCCTAGGGACCTTTTCACTAATCCACGTACTAAATGTTGTTAAACCTAAATAAAAATTAAACTATTCCTAGAATCACTTCGAAACCAATTTTAATAGCTTTAGCACAATTTTCTCTTGGAATACATGTCCGGTTCGAATATTCGATCCTACAACAATAAAAAGTTATGAGAGTTTGAAAATCGAAAAGGTCCCCAGGGACCTTCTCACGAACAGAAGGGTTAAATAAAATCAAAAAGCGATAATTTTGTATTTTTCAGTAAATATTAAATAATTTTTCTGTAGTTAAAAAATATTGATAGAAAATGCATTTAACCGTTTTAAGCTAAAATTGTTCAAAAGTAAACTAGCTCTAGAACTCTAACAAAGAGGAGTGGCGACTTTAAATGTCGTGTGCACACTTCTTAGGCAAAAAATTCGGGCTCGAAAGGGTTAAATTATAATCTCAAGTCATAGGAGACTGACGTCTAAGGAGATTTAAATGAATAATTCGTGATGCCATTTTTAATGTGTCCAGTGATTCATACAAACAATGTTGTTGTCGATCTTTTAGTAATCCTTTGCAAGAGATAAAAAGGAAATCAGTTCGATTTTTTATTGAATTTTAATAGACCTAGTTGCCGTTATAAATCTTGTATAGGTTAGATAGAAGCAAGATCGATATAGATCGGATACGCACAATACATACAAAACATCGTTCAAATGCAGACCGAGCAGTGATACATAGCGTGCAGGATATTTTCCTTCTTAACATTTGATTCCTTAGATTTTTTGGGAATCTGTCCCAAGAAAAGTTGTTCTTATTTGGTGTTCTTTCTTAGATTAAAATTCAAACCAATGACTCTGTGATTGTGGGTTCATTGAGCTCATTAACCACAGAAACGTTGGGGATTATAAGCTTAGAATGTTCCTGGGAGTGTTGAGCCAATGTTATGGACCAAAAAATATAAAAACTTTTATTACTATTCACAAATGTTAGTTTAATTTATCCAGTGGCGCACACAGGGGGTTCAAACACCCCAAATACAAAAATTGCTAGTACAAAAAAATGGTTTGTTGAGTGTTGAGTTGGAGTGTTGAGCCAAAAATATACAAATTTTTATTACTTTTTATTATTTATATTATATTATTTTATTTTATTAAACTTACAAATGTTAGTTTAATTTATCCAGTGGCGCACACAGGGGACAGTTTTGGGGGTTCAAACCCTCCCCCAATACAAAAGTTGCTAGTACAAAAAATGGTTTCGGATGGTATCCGGCTCAAAAATTGTACTCAAACCCCGTCCCCCCAAATGAAATCCTGTGTGCGCCACTGAATTCATCATGTTTCTTCAAAATAAAAAAATCTGTGTTAGTTTTTATGCAAAATAAACTGGACTGTTCAGAGATTAAAGCACAAATACTAAAATGGTGTCAACTTCAATGAAACACACATTGAAATCTTCTCATATCAGCGCTCGCAATCACTCAGATATTTATCACAACTTATGGTTAATGTTGCTCCATTTAATTTTCCGCCAAGTGTGCTCCACTTTTCGCCGCCATTTGCTGCCAATTACGAATGTCACACGGATCAATTGCTTGCAATTGTGCAAATAAACTGAAATCCTATGTATCACATAGAGCAATAAACAGCAGCAATCACTGAAAACAACAAGAACAACAACGATAGCAACACCCAGCATCGCACTTTATAACTGTTAACTAATTACAAAAGTAAATATTTTTGTAAAGTGACAAATTGTTATTGCACACAACTCTTCACATGCCAACCAAAACGGTGGCCAGTGAATGCAACAGCAAACACGCCAACACCAACACCAACAACAACAACGTGTCCAGCAAAAGTTGAATGCACAGAACCCGACATGTTGTTGCTACAATAATGCCGGCAACAAAGTCATGAAACTAATAAACATTATCACCAACATCATCAATGACGGTGACAACAACACTAGCAACAGCAACAACAACATAAACATGAATAGCTACAGCAACAATAACAGCGGCAACATTGTCAACAGCAATTTTATTGTTGCCAGCGTTGTCGTTGTCGTTGTTGCTGATTCTATTTGTTGTGTTGTTGTTGTTGCTGTTGTTTTTCGGTTTGTATGAATGTGCAAAAGTTCCAGTTCTCCAATGTGCAACTTGTGCTGCCACCGCACCGGCCGGCCATACGTCAAAGGCAAATGGCGCTGTGTCGTTGTTGTTGTTGCTGTTGCTGCTGATGACGACGACGATGCTGCCTGTCGATGTCGATGCGCGCGCCGCACACTGGGCTGTGGGTGGTGAATTGTGCGAGTATTTATTGTGTATTGAGTGGTGATGGATGGTGCGCGACTGTCGTTCGCAGGGTTTATTTGTATGTGTGTGTGTGTGTGTGTGAATGGGTATGAATTTCTACGTCAACGTGGCGCCAGGACAATAAAAGTTGGCGTGGCTGTGGTGCTGCTCCACACTGACCACCCAACGATTGTTGTTATTATTATGCTAGTTGTTGTTGACATTTTAATGTGTTTTGTTTGGCCTACAATACAGCAAAAAATACATGAAAAAATCAATAAGTCTTTCACGTTTTGTTGTATGTATATGTAAGTGATTTGATGTTGCTGCGCCCGTCTGCCAGTCAGATAGCCTGCCAGCCTATCTGTCCAAATGTGGACAAGTAAGTGCTAATTGATTTATTGCCACGACGGACGTTGTTGGCGGCGCTGCTTGAAAGTTTGCCTGACGTCAAAAGTGGCATATTTGTGCTGTCGTTTGACAGTTTTGTGGCAATCATTGTGGCTAATATTTTCGTTGATTTGTCATAGTGAAGTAAGCGATATTTTTCTAACAGCTGGCTGTCATTTAGTGTTGAATTTAACTCCCTACAACAACAGAAATATTTGCAGCAAAATGGCACATTAAATGCGCCATATTTGATTTAATGTGATGTCGGCTCATTAACGCAAAATTATTGTGATATTAAAATTTTGCAAATTCTCGGCAGCTTTTATATTCTTGCACACGAATTAAGCAAATTTCATTGCAACAATGCTAATGACTTTGCTAATGTGACTCACTATAAGACTACAAAATGTGGTTTCTCCATGTGTGTGTGTGCGATTAATTTCAGTACTGGACCAAAATGCATTACCGTAAAAGCAGCAACAGTCGGTGATAAACCGATTTTTGCACATCATTTGGCATTAGCAACAGTTTTAGCTGCATTTAACTGGCACTTTTCAAAATTCCATCTCTGCGCTCTCAGCAGCACTTCAACTCACACATTGAAACAGTAGACAATTCCTACTAAGTATGAAGACAACAGTGTTTACAATGTGCAACAGTGGCCAAGAAATAACAATTTGCCATGGTTTTTATTATATGCCAGAGTTGGCCAGACAAAAATTATGTACCTCAAATGTGCTCTGTCGGAATGGTTTTGCTTGCAGTCTTTTATGGTCTCTGTCATTGCTGGTTGTTGCAAAATTTTCTCTGTGTCAAAATGTGAGACTTCTTCTGCAGTTCTAAGTGACTTGGCCTGGTTCATTCAGAAGTCTAATTGGTTTTCTACTGGTGGTAAATTTTTAAAAAGGTAATCGAAATTGCGATTACAAAGAGCAAGTTGGAAACTATTTTTTATTACTCTCAACGATGAGATGAATTTTCTTAATTTAATTTAAATTAATTTTGCTATTGGTCGTCAGCAGGAGATTGATATGGATTATTGGCGAAAGAACCGGTTTATGAATCAGTTAGCCAAATCAACTGAAACCTGCTTGTTGTTCGATACTTTTTTATTATTATTTGTGTCAAAATGTTCGACTTCTTTCGCAGTTCTAAGTGACTTGGCTTGGTTCATTCAGAAATCTTATTGGTGGTAAATTCTAAAAAGATACTAATCCGAATTGCGATTACGAACAGCAAGTTGGGAACTATTTTTTATTACTCCTAACGATGAGATGAATTTTCTTAAATTAGTATTGATTGCGTGGAAAAAAATCAAGCAACGAATTTTTGACTTGGGATTCAAGGCACTAACGAACTGCACTAGTGATAAGAATTTTAATTAATTTTATTTTGTTTTTATTTTTATATTATTTAATTTAATTTAATTTTATTGTATTTTATTTTATTTTATATATATTTTTTTAATTTTATTTAATTTTATTTTTTTTAATTTAATTTATTGTATTTTATTTTATCTTATCTTATTTTATCTTATTTTATTTTATTTTATTTTATTTTATTTTATTTTATTTTATTTTATTTTATTTTATTGTATTTGATTTTATTTGATTTTATTTTATTTTAGTTTAGTTTAGTTTATTTTATTTTATTTTATTTTATTTTTTATTTTATTTATTTTATTTTATTTTTTTATTTTATTTTATTTTATTGTATTTTATTGTATTTTATTTTATTTTATTG